>JAPQRQ010000006.1:27608767-27620830 GCA_037367365.1 Apogon talboti | reverse complement strand
GGCTGGTTCAGTGAATGGTTGGAACCAATACATGGCAGGACTTTTACTCTATGAAGCTGGGATTACCCAACACTGTGCTTACCTGCCAGTTGGATTAAACTTTGTACTAAAAGATAACACCGAGTGAAAACACCAGGATTGATCAGGTTCAACCCTGTGCTAGTTTTTCTGGTCTAACTAAACAAAAACCTCCTCTCTATGCTCCAGTCTACATCATTTGCCTGTTTTATCTTGGGCCAAAACCATTAAAAATAAAGTAAAAACGTAAGGGTTTTAATGCACAAATACTTGAGGTATAAATGTAGGGATTAACGCATCAAAAAAAAAAATAACTCAAGAAAAAAACTCTTTAATTAGTTCATAGAGTATATGCCAAAATGTGGACATAGAACAACATTTCAAGTTACAAATCCATTTGGTCAACTTTTATTTTTAGACAAATTACATGAACTGCACAATCACTTCATTCAGTTTATTCTTTTTTTTTTAGTTCTTGATTTTACAAATACGCAAATAAAGCTTAATGGCTATCAAGCAGGTTCTGTTGTGATGCATGTATATATTCAAGCAGAGCAGTGTACTGTCCAACAAATAAAAAAATAATAATAAATCATCTGGTGGAAAATCAAACACTGTAGCTATTTCACACAGACAGCAGTTGTTAATATGTCTCTGTCTTTTTGCCCCGGGATAAACTTCAGTAAACAAAATAAAAAATGACTTCCATTAATTAAAGCAAGGTCCAGAATAGAACTAAAGACCATTTTGAGTGTTAATTGAGTCCAAAATATGCCAAAATTGGTAAATTAGGTCAGAGAATGAAGAAAGAATTCAAAACATTTAGGCTGTAATAGTCGGTCAGCAGGCAGTATGTTACAAACTGTGCCGAGCAGGCGATTCTGGCTTTGAAAAAGAGGCACAGTTTGAGACAAAAAAAAAAAAAAAAAAGAATGTGTGATTAGAGAATGACTCTGATGTCTTTATGAAATCAACACAGCCCAAATCATTATGCACTTATTCCTTCAAGGCTACAGATAACCTCTCCTAGTGAACATGAAACAATAATTAATAATCTGACAAGAATTTAATTCCTCAGAACAATACATGACAAAGCCTGACGCAGTTATTTACCTGCTGCAACGCCGCGCTCCAGCCTCGGAGGTGGCGACGGCGGCAGAACCCTCCGCTGCCTTGTGGCTCTGCTTTGCCTGCTGGGATTGTGGTTCAAAGCAGCTGCACGTTGGCACATTCACATTCTCACCGAGGCTGCCTTTGTGTGCTCTCTGGCGACGCTAGCAGCCGCCTTGAAACAGAGTGACACTTTCTCTGCGCCAGCTCTGATGCTTCAGGCAACTTGGAGAATGACAGGAAAAGCTGGGGAGATTTGTGTTTGACGCCACAGAAGCACTTCCTAACCCCACTCTGTTCTTGAGGGCAAAATGCAAGGTCTTTGAATCTCAAAGGCGAGGCCTCCGACGTACCTGTTTGCATCATGTTTGAAGTCTTTTAAATGCATTGATCAACAATATGTCCTAAAGCCCCATAAGGTTGGATGTAAGGAAAAACCGCTGTTACCGTTGTCTTCCACCTCATCCATTATCCTACAGTTACAGACTCACCTTTTCAGGATGGCATTCCCACTGTAAATGTTGCACCTCTTTTGCCATGTACAGCACCTCTTCACTTTTTTTTGTCTTGTAATTACTTCTTTCTTATTATTTATTTCTTTTGTATTCTATGTATTGCACTTATAAATAAAATGTATTATTATTATTATTATTATTATTATCTTTTCACTTTATCTTTTGACTCCAAAGTAAAACAAATTGCCACATGCTTTTTTTTTCCCCCTGGAACATATTCAATTCTCTAACATATTCAATATTCTACTTTTAGACGCTCTACACAGCAGTATACTAAAGTAACACTTCTGGATTCTCTAGACTTGTATCAATGATACAATAATGACACAAGTAGTCCTGCACATTTAACATCTCACTTATAGTCATGGAAAAATGATTAGACCACCCTTCTTTTCTTCAATTTCTTGTTCATTTTAATGCCTGGTACAACTAAAGGTACACTGTTTGGACAAATATAATGATAACAACAAAAATAGCTCATAAGAGTTTAATTTAAGAGCTGATATCTAGCCATTTTCCATGTTTGTTTTTTTTTATATAATAAACAAAATCACTTAAGTTCTTACATCAGTAGCTATGACATTGTATTGCCAAAAACAGTGCTTTTACATTGCATGTTTTCTTTTCTGCCTGTTTTAGTCACATGATACACACACATACAGGAGTTAGTATTTGATTGCATAACCATTGAAGAAAACAAGGTGGTCTAATAATTTTTTCCATTACACATGTTCTACCTCTGACAGTTTACACAATTACCCAGATATTGCACATTTATATAAATATATATTTTTCTCTGAGTAATAGTAGTGTATATTTTTAATATTTTTTATGCTTCAAATGCCACTTTGTTTTGGTTGTTTTAATTTACTAGTTCAATTATTCTATTAAAATTTTTATACTTTAAGTCTTTTGAATAATACATAAAATGCACAATGACACCAACATGACAATCTTTTGGTAAAACAAAAGAGACAATATAAAGATATAAATATATTTAAGTATTTGTATGGTGAATTAGCTGCTCAATTGATGAAGGATATGTATTTCATTTGGATATATATTTTCCCAGCATGCACTTTGAGGAATGGCAACTTTCTTCAATTTGTGCAAAAACATGACTGGACTTGTGAACTCGCATTGAATTAAACTGTCATTATAATGTTCACATCTGGAGAAACATTTTCTTAACACACTGTAATGGTATATTTAACTTGAGTGCCTGTTAATGGTGTCATATCCTTAGGGCCAGTTCTAATATTAGTCACACTCACACTCACACGCAAATCATAGTAAAGGTGCTTTGTAAAAGCACTTAAAGAAATATTTTTACATTAATATTATATTCTACCTTCATTAAGGTATTTTTTCACCTCCATCTGACCTAATTATTGATATGAAATATTCTTTTTTTCATTTTAACCCTTTAAATGACAGGTTTTTGTCATGATGCCACCATGTTTTCAGCTGAAAAAAATAAAACTATGAATTTTTTAATATACTTCATGCAAAGTAAATTTTTTTTGTTTGTTTTGAATTAATACAACCTGTTAGATGTCAATGATTGGCAGCAACGTTGATTTTTTTTTCCCATTAGTACTTTTTGTGCATTGTTACATAATCATATTCATTCCGCTAAGCATGTAAAATTTGCTCCTCGTAAGGTAGCTTTAAAAAAAAAATTATATTATACGTTGATTTGAATGGGTTTCAGGCACATTATTTATTTATTATTATTTATTTATTATGAGTGTATCACTTCTTTGTACACTGTATTTTAGACCTACTGTAAGAGCTGAGCTGGAAATAACAAGATCTAATAAAAATACACACTCTTGCCATAATTCATGCCATATGCAGCCAAAATTATCAAAAAATGAACAATAAAAAGGACGTAAGATATGTACAACAGTCCCCAAGGGCTACGCTAATAATAATGTATAGTGTTACTTGCACCTATGATAATGTAATACAAATTACCATCATTGAATATGATATAAATAAGACTGTAACCTATTGTACTGAGTGACTTTTATTACAAAAATAGAAATACAAAGTGGGTCTGTAATGTATAATGTGATGCTTGCATACTTCATGAAGTTTGTGTGGAGAACTGTGCTTTGCTGGAAGCCAGTACTTATCCTCTGCATTGGCATCCAACACTATTATTAGCTCAGAAATGCAGTCGGCTGGTGTTAGAAAACAGCTGTCGGTACAGCACAAAGTTCACATAAGTGCAGCATGTGCAAATCACCAACACTGCACCTCTAAAGGTTTTCTCAAGCATGTCAAGTTTTCAAGTTGACAGTATTAAATGAGTGTTAAATGTCTAATTAGATTTAAGATTAGCGCTTTTGAACGTGTGTACATTTGTGGTTAAAAAAAAAATACAGATACAGATACAGTATGTGGCAGCAGTCGTTTTCATTCATAACACAATAGTCTCCAGGCACATGATGAAATGAAAGAGAATCAGCGAAGTAGAACAAATTGAACTATGATATGGATGATCTTTTTTCATTGCAAAGGGCCTTTACTGTTAAATAGAACAAACAATTGAACAAACTGTGTGTGTATTTCTGAGCGAAGGAGTGGAATGCATACATAATGCGAGTATTGATTGACTCGTGTTTGCAGTGGATCACAGGTTCAGAAAAGGGATGAGGAGAAAGACTGTAGCATGAGGCCAAGGACGCAAGGGGGGAAAATCTCTTTTAAGGTCATTGTCAGTTAATGCTTTTGTTATTTCTGCCTTGCTGGGGTGAAGTAACCCTGCACAGCTGGGATGCTATGCACAGCACACTGACAGGAAAACTGCAGAGAATTGTAAGTTAAAAGTATTTGTAAATGAAGATTAAATTACAGGTCAATGAGAATATAACAATCAAAATCTGGAGCGGTGACAAGGATGGATGTTCGTGTGTGAAACTAAGACAAAGGGGGCTGCAGCGGTGGAAATCCACTCCATACTTTCTTGGGGGAGTGTGTGTCTGTTTGTGTTGACTGGGATGTTTGAGAGATGGTCCTAGAGGAGCAAACACACCCAACCAACCGAGTCAGCGCTCATACCGCTCTCCCCTCACTATTCACTCTTTTTTGACTTGACTTTCAAAGGCTAAGGATTCTCTCCCTCAAAGGAGATACAGTGAAAAACAACAACAACACTGGAGCCGTCTATATCAAAACAGCAACATCCAGAAAAAAATGTATTTTTCACTTTTTACTTTTTGTAGAGTCTGATTAGTTTTTTTTTTTTTATTTAAAACCTAAGGCTACATTTACATGCAGTCTGTTTTCTGGTAAAACGGAGATTTTTCTCTGCGTTTGCGCCTATTGTTTACACGACAACGACGGGCACACGCACCAAAAACGATGGTTTGTAAAAACTCTGGCCAAAGTGGAGATCTTGGACAGATGTCAGTTTTAGAAGGAAATATTCTACCACTTCACATGTGATGATACAGTATAGAGGAAGAAGATGGAGCTGATATGTGAAGTTAGAGTTGTACATTTGTGGACAAGAGTTTCACAGCTTTATACCAAAATAAATAAATAAATAAATATATACAGTATACCACAAAGAACATTCCATAGAAATTTTTTTAAAAATACATCTGAAAAAACTGCTGCATCATGATGTTTGCAATATAGGTAATAATTTAATTTAAAAAAGCCAAAACTTGTACTTACCTGGGTCTCAGGAGGTTAAATGAGAAAATAAGGAAGTTTAGTGCCAGCGAATGTTAGCATCTTAGCTAATTATCACTCACTACATCTGCTTAACAGGATCATAATGTTTTGTTGTGATTCTTTTCAGGATTCTGATTGGTTAATGGGACCCAATCGTCTCACCACACTGCCATCTACAGGCCTGGCATGCTCTTAACGGTGTAGATATGAGGCTGTGTAAATGCAAATTATTCTGAAAACGGGGAGGGGCAAATATCCGTTTTCTAAAACAGTGGTTTTCAAAGTGGGGGCCACCAGGGAGGCTTCAGAAAATTCGAGGAAAGATGAGGAAAAAAATGTAAAACAAAACATTTTAGTGTGAATATACAGTGTGGAAACATGTTAGTTAATAATATTCTTATGTTAAACAAATTTAATAATCATTGTATAGCAAATAAAAGTAAGAAAACACATTCTAAAAGTCAATGTTTTTTGACATATTTTATAGTATTGTCGATGGGTTTGCAAATGGGGCCCCCACCCAGAGGCTAATGCTGTTTTGGGGGCCTTGGCATGGAAAAGTTTGGGAACCCCTGTTCTAAAATAACTGGCTACGTGTAAACATAGTCTGAAATATGCGACTGTAATAAAGACTTATATTGTCCCTCTGATCTGATTTTGGTCTGATTTGCTGCAGGCAGTAAGGAGGTGAATGCCACAGGAAAGTCATTCACAGTGAGAAGTAGTCTCCAGTTTCAAGTGGACAGACGCGATGATGGGGTGGCCTACACCTGCAGCGTCGAACACGTGTCTCTCTCCAACCCCTACATGACGACCGAGGTCCTGGAGGTCCACTGTGAGTACATTCACAAGCAGCAAAACTGGATTAGGTGCAAGATTTGCATTGAGGAGAAATACAAGAATTGAGATTACATTTATGTCTGCAGGTTTAGCTTTGCATCTTCTCCGGATTAGTGTAGGATTAGTTTTCAGGTAAAGGATTAGTAGCAAGACAGAACACAGGGATACAGGCTTCTGCGAAGAGCTGCCCAATGGGTGAAGAGCTAACTACTGTTGTACTTTGTCAGAGTTAAAGCTCCTCACACAGTTTTCTCTCATAGAACTGGATTTTTCCCTTTTTTTTTTTTTTTTTTGCAGATGCTCCCCATCTGGAGATCACACATTCGCTGATTATTCCACAGGAAGGGCAGTACTTCAAACTGGAGTGTGTCTCCATAGGCAACCCCATGTAAGTTGATGGGTTTTTTTTAGATCATCTATTTGGTGTCTGGAAATATGATTCCTTTTCATTACAGAAATTTTCTTTAATAATTTGGACTTTTATTTGATGTTTTATTTGTAAATTCACTCATTTTAACCCTTTCATGCACCATAGTTTTCAGTTATACATTCCTGATATTTGCCATAACTTCTCTGAATTCTTTCTAAAAGTATTATAATTGTGTTTACTAATATTTGTTGCCTTGAAATATTCCATCCAAAATGGTGGATTGTGTTGGAAAAATGCCTGGTACAATCCCTGGTGGGGAATATTTTCATGACGTTTAATCCTCATCCACTTTTGTCAATTTTTGTTTGTTTCAGTGATGGAAATGAAAGTGTCCACTGTAAAATGACTAGAATATAATCAGTGATTCATGAAATACACTATAGTAAACACACACTTTTTGCACTGAAATATGTGTTTTCTTAAATTGACCATATATTCTCTATATGTGAAGACATGTTTAGATTTAGAAGTATTATTTACCTTTAATGCCATGTGCAGTTGACTGTTTTTATAGTAATTGTTGTTAATATTTTCTTGTTATATTTTTGTTATGTGTACATTCAGTGTTGTGCTGTTATTGGGACCTTAACTTCCTGAGGGTTCTGCCCCAGGGATCAGTGAAGTTCTATTTTGTCTAATCTAATCTAATCTAATCTAATCTAATCTAATCTAATCTAATCTAATCTAATCTAATCTAATATAATATAATTTAATGTAACATAATCTAATGTAATCTAAT
Source organism: Apogon talboti (assembly GCA_037367365.1). Lineage (NCBI taxonomy): Eukaryota > Metazoa > Chordata > Actinopteri > Kurtiformes > Apogonidae > Apogon > Apogon talboti. The sequence continues at coordinate 27,613,488 of JAPQRQ010000006.1, read as the reverse complement.
ATAATTAATCTAATTTAATTTCATCTAATCTATTTTAATCTAATCGAATTTACTCTAATCAAATTTAATCTAATTTAATTTAATCTAATCTATTTTAATTTAATCAAATGTAATGTAATCTAAATTACTCTAATCTAATTTAATCTAATCTAATATAATCTAGTAGTAGTAGTAGTGGCTTCTACTGCTTTGTAAGCAAGAACATGTTTAAGTTCGATTTAAAACAGCATTCTAACAATATAACATAATAATCAATACATAGTCCAACTTGCGGTGTGATTTCATGTTTGTTCTTTTCTCCGTAATATCAACTAAACTGTCACCTTTCATTCATACTTCCTCATCCACTCTTCTCTTTATAGTGTCTTACCCTCCACCTGAATTTCATTTCCTCAGTTTCCAATCATCCATACATAAAATGGCTCAACGTGAACATGAAAAGTGAAATGACTGTGACACTGTCTGTATTTTCTTTCCTAGACCAGAGCCAGTGCTCTGGTCTAAAGACGGAGGTGAGCTTCCAGACATTGAGCGCATGATCGTGGAGGGCAGAGAGCTTACCATCACCACGCTAAACAAAACAGACAACGGCACATACCGCTGTGAGGCCAGCAACCACCTGGGGACCGGCAGGGCCGAATACATCCTGTTTGTATACGGTGGGTACTTCGGTAAGATCTAATTGTCTATTATAAAAAAAAGACAAAACTGCTTTCTTCATATTCAAGGCTTCGCATCACAGTTTTTTTTTGAGTTAGAGGTCTACATCAAAACGCCAAGTAACAAAGCATCGTTGACTGTGCACTATTTGAACATAGATAAATATAATTCTATCAGTGTTACAATGACTGTTTGACGACATATTTAAGGAACACCTTTTCATGTCCATCTACGTGACAAGTTGATTACAGACTTGAATCCTCTACCAGACACGGTGATTCATTCCTGAGTGACAGTCGGAATAGGTTTCAGCACCCCCATGGTTTCAGATAATGGATGAATATTAAGGCACAGATCAGTCAGTGTGTTCTAAATTTAATTTATCAAATGACTTAACACCTGACCAATGTTCTTTTATTATTCAGACTTGAAAGACTCGGTTTTGATAGATTTCAAAAAGAACTTGTAAGTTTTGATTGATCATTGCTTTTTCTGCAAGAACACCCTCATCCTCTTTACACTCTTGACTTTAAATAATGTGTTTCTTCATTTTTATTAGATGATGTTTTGTAATTCTCTTCAGTTTTCACTCTGGACAACTCAGACTGCAGGCAAATGTGGCCCAAATCCGATTTTTTTTGCCCGTATGTAACCTGTATCCGATCTGTTACTGACAGTTTGAACAGTACAAATCTGACCCAGGCCACTTTCACATGTGGTCCTAAATCCAATACGTATCTGATATTTTGCAATGTAACTTCAGTCTGAACAGCCAGGTCACATTTAGTAGATTTTTTTTTTTTTATTTTTTTTTTAGTGATTTATTCCAAACATGCAATGAAAATTAACATATATGTGAACAAGTAAAATAGAAATAATAATACAAATCAACAATCAAGACAATCTTAGAAAGAAAACAAAAAACAGCACAATAGATTCATTTACATGCCCGAAAAGGGGTGGGAAGAAGTGATATTTTATGACTCAGTCTGAAGGGCCAGGTCGCATTTATCCGACCTTTATGTCATTGAAATCCGACAAACGCCACATTTCTGCATCTCAGGAGGAGGAGGAGGAGGAGCAGCGGCGGGGAAAACATATTTACTTCTGTAAACACAGTGCGTGCCCACGTGGTCACGTATTACAGCAGGACCTCTTTTGCGCATTCAGTTCATACTCAAAACAGAAGTCGCATTTAATGTGTGATATGAACGAGCACGCAAAAAAAATCGGATTTCACCCAAAAAATCCGAACTGTGCATTAAGAGCTGCTGTCTGGACACAGCCTTAGTTTACCACCTTGTACTGTGCATATTGATGCGCAGATTTAGGGTTTCGATTCTTTCTCGAAGGAAATGGAAAGAAAACTGTTAAGGATGCAGAGTTCGGCTTCCGAGTACTGCCTGGAGGAGAGATAAGTTAATCCCAAGACAGTGGCAGAGCTGAGAGAATACAGACAGCATGGTGCAGGAAACGGATCATTAGGGCCTCGGCAGAACATGTTTATAATATTTAGCAAATATGGCGAAGCAAAAATACAAAACGAGGACAGACTATTAAAATTCAAATGGACTTATTTGTTTCTATTTTTGCCAATTAACCAGTCCCTTCTCCCACACAAGTTCAGTTTGTTTGGGAGCGAATTATCACAGCTCCAACAGTGGACCCAAGCAGTTAGTGGATACACAGCAGATTTTTCCATTAGATTTTTAGAGGCAGACGCGTTTGGAGAGAGAATGTCCTTCTCTGAGGGGGAAAAAAAAAATGAGAGAAAAGGAGGATGACACATTTGTCCTTTTAGCTTTTGTTATCGCGTTCGCTTCCTTCAGCTTGTTCAGTGAACAGAGAAAGGCAACGATGTCAGACAAGTCCATATCATCCTGTCATATCTGGACCGGAGTTTCATTCCTCAAATCTCACAGGCAGAAAGCTTTGTTTCAAAGTTTAAAGTAAAAGGAAACATTCAGATTTGCAGTATTGGGCTGGGGTTGCTGTAAATTGCATGTGCCGTAGACCCGTTTCTGACTTTTTTTTTCCAGACTGACTGAGGAAAATGGCCAATCTGATAACCCTTAACAGCGCTCCTTCAGTACAAAGGCCTCAGTACAGGAAAGGATAAAAAAAAAAAAAAACTGAGTCAAGAAGCTAAAAGATGTGCTAGACGGGCTCATTTCCACTGATGATGACAGTCATTCCTCAGAGCTACATCATGTCTGACTGAATACTTACTGGGTCTCTTCAGATCATCTCAGCCTCTAAGCCTAATTTGCTAATGACAGGAGGGCTGAGAGGCAAGAAATGTCATCGCTCTGCCGCTATTCATCTCCATCTACAATTACGGCGCTATAATTCATTGTATTAAATAAAGCGAGGAAACACCACATATGATAATTAGATGTTAGAGATGCTACCAGAAATGAAAACACAGTCAGTAAATGTACGTTGATGAGTCTGCAGCTTCATGTCCTCCCATCCCCGTCACATATTATATGGTTTCACTTTGATTCTGACATTTGCGTGGTAATTGTTCCAACAATCATCATCATCTGCTTTGAACTGTGACAAATATGAAACTTCATGTATGACTACTTTCTCTGTTTCTGTAAGAACATACGCATGCTCCATTCTCATGAATCACATATTGCTTTAAAAACACCTAAAAAGGTCGAAGGTCAACATCACTGTGACCTCCCAAATGTGTTTTTGTTGTAACGCAAAAGAATTTTTACGCTAATTATGACAGAAACTAGGCTAAAATAATGATGTGATGACATTTTATGTCCAAGAGTCGACGTCGTAATATTAATTCTGCAAAAACACTCCTCAGGTGGGTTGGTTTGAGCTTCAGCTGACAGCTATTGCATCATGTAACAATACTCTCAACAGTCCTATGTAAAAAAAAAATAAAAAAAAATAAAAAATAAAACATAGTCTAGTGAAGACAGCATATTTCTCCCTGGAAATGATTCACTGAAATCATAAGTGTCAACATAGTGCATTCTTCCATTTTTCCCAAAAATACACCAGTACTTCCTCTTAAATTCCTTCACTGTGTTACATGAATCTGCACTGACATGGGTCTAAACCAGGGGTGTCAAACTCAGTTTACTTCAGGGGCCACATTCACCCCAATATGATCTAAAGTGGACCAGACTAGTACAATAATAGCAGTGGAAAAAGTAAAATTACATTATGATGTTAACATTTACAAACATGAACAGCTTCAAGTGTCTTAAGAATACCAAGTGCAATTTTAACAATATTCTGCCTCAGTTGATCATTTACACATGTGCATTACAAATACAAATACACCAATCATTTAGTAACAGGCTGAATATACTGTAGGTAAAGTTACATTTACTTCTCTTAAGATATTTCAGGTTGTTCATAATTGTTCAGGTTATTCACATTTTTTCTAAAAGGACAGTTGTTGGATATGTAAACATTTTCATGATTTTTTTAACTGTTTTACAATAAAGTAAAGCGGAAATTTGCCTTTGGTTACCATTAGTTATAAGTTATTATGATAATATTTTACTGGTCTGACTCACTTCGGATCTAATTGGTCTGTGTGTGGAACCTGAATTAAACTGATTTTGACACTATTGACTGTTAATATATATCCCCATGGGCCGGATTGGACCCTTTGGAGGGCCAGTTTTGGTCCGCGGGCCGCATGTTTGACACCTGTGGTCTAAACCATCTTGAGGGGGGGGGGGTCGTTGCTCTGTGGATTCTAACTCCTAAATGACAATGAATCAAACGCAGTGTTAAAAAAAACAACATTTCTACAATCTCTACATAAACATCATTCTGTTCATTCTATTAACCATCTCATCCAGTCGACCACGGTGGCTGATTTGAACCGTTTCCACATGAAGATGGTTTTTTTTTGTTTGTTTTTTTCTTTCTTTCCCAGTCGGTGGTGTTTTCCATCATCATCACCTTAGCTCTTCCATCTCAGCCCCCGACTCCCCCTCCAGCCTCCATTCTTCCAATCTGCCACTGCGCACATTCCCACATCAGGCATAGGCACACTTACACCACCACCCAACCCCCAC
>JAPQRQ010000006.1:27555764-27601429 GCA_037367365.1 Apogon talboti | reverse complement strand
ACATTGATTCACCAGTAAAACCCATGGAGTTGGATCAATGACAGTGGATGGAGACACTTGGTTTATATTCAGTTAATCATACACTTTACAGGAAAAGTCTGTTTCTGATATATGTTTAATCTGAGCTTTAATGAGCATTTACATGATCACTGAATTAAATATAGAAAAAACAGATTTTTACTGAAATAAATTCTAAATATAGAGGACAGTATTACACTAAATGGTGATAAATCACTTAAGAAAGGTTAAATATAGAGAAAAATTCATTTGGGAATGGCCACAAAAGTAGTACTGGGTCTTTATGGGTTAAAGCTGAAAGTCCACACTTCAGCCATGTCTTTATTGCTTCATTTCAACCCTCGGTGGTGCTGTACAGAGGCAAAACTACAAAATCATGCCACTGTCCAAATACTTATGGACCTGACCATATGTGCATAGACTTAGTTCTGTCCCGTTGCAGATGTTTAATTCGATATGTTGTGTTTTGTATGTATACAAATACTGGTATGTAATGGAGACAGAGAGGAAACAGGATCCATGGTTGTTCGCTGTCCGTTGGTGTTCGTAGGTTTTCAGTTTGTGTGAGACAGGACTAAGAGTTGAGGCATTTTAGGACGACTGCAATTTGACATAAGAACAAACATTGTATTTATCTGTAATTTCAAGCTCAAAAGTCCAGTAATATAAATATCTAATGGTCATTTACTCCCACTGAAAGGTGAAAGCGTAAGCGGCAAGCTGTGTTTAGATGACAAGTTCAACTGCAGTGCAGCCAAATTAATTCAGGTTTTGTGAGCTCTGTTCACCAGCCAAGTGTGATATGAAAATTGCTCCTGTCCCTTGTTGACAGTGGAATCACCTGTACAGGTCATTATGTCCACTGACATCCAACCCATATTAAGTTACTTCAAGTGTTGTACCAAAACAGCAATTATTTACCAAAGTCTGAAGGGCCTGACGTTTGAGTCCCTAATAAATCAGCTGTGGTTTTATTCTGCATGCAAATAAACTGCATGTTTCACAACTTCATCTTTTTTTTTTTTTTTTTTTTTTTAACGCCCCACTATTAGGTTGTTAAAATGAGGCTTGCATTCCGTGAACAAAGGAGTATAACAAGGTTTGTAAGAACATCCCCGCCGTCATTTCCCAGGGTCACTTTGCAAAACTGAGCACAAGCCATAGTCATTCATCAGCTTGAGATAATGAGAGCACACGAGGTGCACAGTAAAGACACAACCACTTACAGTTTATTACAGGACAGGCACAAAGGCATGCTCCTGCCTGGGAAACCTTCAGCACGCTCTCTGCCCGCAGGACACCTCATGTTAAATAACACTTATTTTAAAAACCTGATCCTCAGCGACAGGATGTGGCTGCAAAGCCAGGAAACAACACAAAAGGTAGCGGGTGCAGATGAAAACATCACAGAGAGCCATTTTTCTTGCAGCATGTTGTCATCGCTAATACTGTGACTGTAAGTGTTGCAGAGACTTATAACATAACATTAATCCATTTGAGTAGCAGGATGCCAGGTTGTTTTTAATATGGCAGGACTCATTTGGGATGGTTTGTATCGTAGCTACATCTGGATTTTTTTTTTTTAAGGTAAGATAATTGCAGGGGGGAAAAAGCATCCTTGCTGTTTATTAACCCATAAAGACCCAGTTCTACTTTTATTTTTAGTTCCCAAAGGAATTTCTCCTCTATTTTTAACCTTTCTGGAGTGATTTATCATCATTTATTCTAATATTATGCTCTATATTTTGCATCCTTAATTGAAAATCATATTTTGTTTGTATTTAATTTACTGATAATGTATATGTTCATTAAAGCTCAGAATAAAGTTGAGGGTTATTCTATCAAAACCAGAGAAAATTGAAGAAAAAGTGACTTTTTCAATAAAATATAACATTAACTGAACATAAACCAAGTGTGTCCATCCACTTTCACTGATCCAACTCCATACAGGGTTCCCACAGGGTCTTAAGTCTTAAAAGTCTTGAATTGACGAATCTGCAATTAATACCTTGAAAAAGTCTTAAAAGGTATTAAATTTTATATGGTAGATCTGAAGTTATGTTGCCATAAATGTGTTTAAAATGTCCCGACTGACCCACCCATTCCAACCCAACAATTTATATTGAAATTAGGAACCAGTTATCGCTAATTTTGCAACTCCTGGTGAGAAAAGACTCTGAACAGTGGGAATCAAGGCGCTGGAGCAAATAAATACATTTTCCTAAATTCTAGGGGTCATGAATTTTTGCCAGTATGGCCGTGAAACAGACTTTAATTTCTATTCTAAGTAGTTTTGAAAAGGCCTTAAATTTAACTTATATACACCTGTATGAACCCTGTCCATGGGTTTTACTGGTGAATCCATGTTGTAGAAGATGAGGGTGTTTCCACGGTAACTACGGAGCCTCTAAACATCCAAATGTGTCATATCTGATGACCATGAAAAGATGACAAACCGCATTTTGCACCAATTATTTACATGTATTGATAGGATTAGTGGATCCACAGGTATTAAACAGTGGTTTTGGTCGCTGGTGGACGTTTGGGTCTTTATGGGTTAAATCTCTACATCTGGACAGAGGAGCAGGGAAACAACTCGGAGATGTAACGTTGCAGTCCTACCTAACCCTGCGTCTCTCTGTCTCTCTTGCTCCAGATCCTAATGCTTTAGGACAACACGGACCCGACCACGCTTTAATCGGTGGCGTCGTTGCAGTCGTGGTCTTTATCACCTTGTGTTTGATAATAGTTCTTGGACGATATCTGGCCAGACATAAAGGTAAGAGCCCCCTGTAGCTGCCTTGAATATCAATTTCACCGTGAAGTGAATGCATGAGTCGAAGGTACATAACTGGCTGCTGCGCTTGTATGTCTACAGGGACGTATCTAACGCACGAGGCCAAAGGAGCAGAGGACGCTCCCGACGCAGACACGGCCATCATCAACGCTGAGGGAAATCACGTGCATGCAGAGGAAAAGAAAGAGTACTTCATTTAGACTTCTGTTACTCTTTTTTTTTCCCCTTCATTCCATAACAACCTTTGACAGCAGACATGCAATTTTTATCTGCCTCAGCGTCGCCACATCTTCTGTTTTATTCCGTTTGTCTCCCTCTGAGGGCGCTTGAATATGCTTGTTTCTGCTGACACAATAGCTTTCTCCCTTTGGAAATCACAGTAAACCGAGGCTATGGTCCATTTCAGTTTTACAGTGCCTAAATGCTTTACTTTTTCTGTTTTACAGTTCCGTTATCACTCGCATTAAAACGGCAACACTTTACCTGAGGTCCTCCTGTTAAGCATTTGTAAGCAGCCGCAGAACATTTAACGGACAGTATGTATACCGGGTTTCGTCGCAGTCTGGGCAATCTGGAGAGTAAAACATGTATGAATGATAGTGTATGTAATAATCTGAAATTATCGAGGAAAGGTTGAACGCTGAGACATACTGTACAGAAAGCGCGCTTAAAACGGCCTCGTGTTTGCTTACAACTGTGTCGTAAAAATTTAATGAATGTCAATGTGTTCCTTATAAATGAGGACCTGAAGTAAAGTGTTTCTCTAGTCTCTTTCTTTGTCTGTTTCAGAGATTTGATCAAATAACGAATCAAAAAGCAATGTGCTACAACTATAGTCAAATATTAGCTTTTTTCTTTTTCCATTTATCAAACATAATTTTTTTTTTTGTTTGTTTTAAACATTAAACGGCTTTCTTGAATGTCGCCTGGAGTTTTTCCCAGCATAGCCATCCTGCTTAGGTTAAGAAAAAAAAATCATGAATCAGACCAGACGCTAACAAAACACAACACAGAAGCACAGTCAATACGATTGTCTCCAGATAAATCATCCCTCATGGCACTGTCTATATATTCCTGATTTTTTTAATCTCTTTTAGGTTCTTCAGTTTTTGGTTTGTTTTTGTTTTTTTGTTTTTTTTCTGCTGTTCGTACCAACAGAGAACAAGTTAGAAAATTAAAGCACAAAGTCTGAGGACTAACACGAAGGGAAAACACATCAACTGCTTCTTGTCTCAGGATTCATTATGAGTCTCGATGGCGAAATGGTGTCACATACGCGGTGAAGATTTCCGTACATTTGCAGTTATACCGTCTCGAACGAGGAACTTTTCATTTGCTGGTTTGACGTAAGATCTGACCTGAGTGAGTGGAACCTTGTGAGGGTTCATTATTTATGTTGACTTTTATTAAACAACTATGCTCAATGTGATCATGCTGTAAAATACTTTGCTAACGTGAATATTGGTGAACAATATTGTTGAATCTTGAGATCCCTGACATTACGATTTGTATATTAGCATATACAGTATTTAAATCCCTTTTTTTTGTTTGTTTTTTTTTTTTTTTTTTGTTCATCTTGAGACAAACCAGATGTTGTTTTGCCAGAAGGCGTGTAAATAATGTGTAAGTATTCAATTTTAGTAAAAGTAAAAATTTTGGGTTATGGCATTTAATTTCAGATTCTATCAATTCCTGTCACTTTGATGAGATTGTTTTCAAGACTTTTCAACTTCTTCAAACAGGGATACTAATGAATTGCTTAAAAAAATCTGATCAGAATATATGTATTTATTATTATGATTGATTGACATTTATTATATAATACTATATTGATTGATATTATTGCTGTTATTACTAAAGTAGTTGTCTGTCATTAACTTTTTTCCATTTTTTAATTCTGTAACTTACCATAAAAAGACAATACAAGGATCACCGTTATGGCCTTTGAGTTTGCTGCAAACAGTATTTATGACATGTTGAGGCATTGGTGAATCAGACATCCCTCACTGTATATAATCACTGTATCAAAGACATTGATCCACATTGCCAATGCTCATACATGTTATTTTGTTAGTCCAGTATAATGCTATAAATAACTCATTTTGTATAAAGTTGCTGTAATTAATTTGCTTTTTATGGAGGATGTGAGAGGTTTGCTTTTTTTTTTTTTTTCCCAGTATTGAATATTCATTTTTCAACTATGCCACTGTAAAAATAAAAAAAAAAAGATAAGGAGAGATAAAGTGTGGATTAAAACATGAAGAGGTTGAAAACTGCCACTCTGTTGTCCCTATGTGTGTGCTTTGAAACGAACTACGAGTAATGCTGCGTATTAGGACTCATACATATTTATTAAAGCCGCCGTATCAGTCCACTCATCTACAGCTGCATAAAAAAAAGTATACGTTGATTGACAGTGTTGCGAACCAAATCTTCACATTAGTTGTTATTCCATGCAACTGTTGAGTAATACTCACCCTTTACTATTAATAATATATGCAAAGTGTCTTGTAGAAGGATTAAAAAACCATGAATCTCCTCAGGAAGATTGCCTGAGGCTCTCGGCTCCGCTCATGATTTGTGCATTAATACATGGTGACAAAAGGAAGACTCGAGTCTGCCCGAATTCCTCCTCCTTGTCTCACTGGAGCTGACTTCGATATGCTTGAAGTGGCTCCATTGAAACCTTCCGCACATATCAACACAGCAGGCCATGTTTTAACAAACTAGAGAGTAGAAATAGACCTGGGTTATAAAAAGGATGGTCAAGGATGTTTTGTTTTTTTGTGTCTTTTCACCTAAGTAGTTTATTATTCTAATTGAAAGTCACCCAATAAGACTCACCTTGTAACTTTATTGTTCCCTCTGAGGTTTTGAGATTATTGAAGAGAGTAAAACTGCAAAAGCCTCTGAGGGAAAAACAGAAATAGACTAAAAACATGCAGTAAACATTTAATACACTATTGTTTTAAAGATACATACTTGTCTTTGTGTTGGAGATTAAATGCACTACATGTAGTATTGATACTTAGGTCTACCAAAACCACCAATGAATCAACACTATGTATCCACACAATGTGTCAATCACTGAATAAAGTATCAAGGTCACTGTTCACATGCATCTGTATTATGGTATCAAGTTTTCTTCTCCAAACTAAAACTCATAGCCTTATTTTACTCGTAGCCAAAAATAACACTGTGTCTTATAATCTTCATGTGTTGCATCAGCTGATAGTTTACATTATAGCTCTGTTAGCTTAGCTCTGTTTTTAGGTTGAAAACAGCCACAGTAAAACCACAAATCACCTCTGTTTTCGGTACAGTTTGTGTTGTCAATAGCTGAACTAAAGATCTGCCTGGAATCGTCTGAACCATGGATCAATAAACGGCAACTTAGCAAAGATAATAACATCCCATAACTATACCTTCATGAGCCTTATAATCAAACTCACCCATGTAGAAGAAACACTATGATTTCAGCATCAAAGTCCATTCTTTTATTGCTTTGTCACTTTTTTTTTTTCTAACAGACGTTTCTCCTCCCATCCGGTTACTTTCTGACACAGTCTCCCATGGGGAGGAAGACTAACACTACTTTGACTCACTACTCCCTCTAGTGGTCACATAAATCTCCAAGCCCATCATTGCATATACATTCAGTTCATATCTCTACAATCCAATACATTGGCGTCTTTGGCAGAACTTCAGTACTCTTTATTCACAACTGTAATCACAATTTTGAGTCATATTTAACTTTGAAAGTAGAAATACTACATATAGCTCCACTACAGTGAGAATAATCATTAATGATTTGTCACACCTTGCGCATCATATCATCTGATGCAGGAAAATTGAGTGTATATTCCATTGATATAATTAAAAACAGAATGTGAGTGAGAGTCATTTTGCAAAATTTAACTTGCAAGTCATCTAGAAATGTACAAATGTATTCAGAATGTTAAATGAAGTATATATCTAATCAAAAACTGCATGTAATACGAACCCTAACAATTTAGGAAGATAAAAGAAAGTGTATTTTCTGTTCCATTATCACTGCCTCAGTGACAGAGATGAATTTTTTAGAAATCTGAGAATGACTATAATAGCCTTGTGCAGACTGCTGAGCTCATATTAAATATCTTGACATCCTTAAAGGGAGATCTCGTTCCAGGACACGGGCCTGAGTCATTACGATCCTCCATTCTTCAGCTCCCATTGACCTTGAGCATAATGTTGCTTCCCAGCAGACTAATGTTGCCATTATCAACACACTGTCCGGCCAACCATCTGCCTGCTTCGCGCAACGCCTGCCCCCCCCCACCTCCTCACAGAGACGGTTCCCAGTGCTCACTTCATTATCATTACCACCAAAAGCCCAGTCAGTTTAAAAGGAAAAAAAAAATACCAGCTTCCAGTATCGCAACTCTTTACGTTATTAAAAGCTCAGTGCTTCGTTAAGTTATGTAAATGGAGATAGACCATCTTGAATAATGCCTGGCAGAAAATAATGCTAAGAATCCATCATAATTTAGTAATTGGATAGTGTGTGTGTGTGTGTGTGTGTGCGTGTGTGTGTGGGTGTGTGTGTGTATATATGGGAGGGAATACATTCTTGTACAATCATAAATAGTGAGTTTGGAAAATGGATTTTCTCTTTACCCTTGAAATGTGAGAACCATACCCTGGGCAATGTAACAATCACAGCATGACCTCTGAGGAGGCCTTGTAAGTCTCACTAAACTGAAGAAACTGATCCCCGCTGTACCCTGTAGGCAGGGTCCATATCAGTCCTCCAGCTCACAATAAGCGCTTATCATAACAGAACAGAAGTCTCTGACAAAATCCTTCAGGGATGAATTGATATCTTTAAAAAAAAACATTATTACATTTAAACATATTAGGTCTACAGCATAAATTTGATTTTATAATGCCGAACATTAATTCCTGAGTTAATAAGTTGTTGCATTTGTATTTATTAAAGTGACTAGGTGTTCCTCCTCCTTTTTTTTTTTTTCTTTTCCCCGACGTTAAGACTTGGCATCCGAGAGGAGGAAAGTTTTTACACTTAACTTGTACCAGACTGTTGTCAACACAGCCAATTGTTTCTTTATCACCGCAGTTCTGCTGTAGATTAGTAACAAGTGGAAGAGCCATGGCAAGACTGTGCATGAAAAGCGGCCCTCCTTTTGGATTAACAGCACAACTTTTTTATTAACAGTAATTCCACTTGTTTTCTCTATCCAAGCGTGTAAATTGCCTTGTGTAATTCACTGGGAGGTTTGCTGAGGAAGTAAAAGGATAAAAGGATTTCAGAGATGGAGTGGGATTGCGAGGCAAACGCAGTATGCTAAACAGAAGTCATGAGGAAATGTTTGTCTTCTGGATCGTGTTTTTAATTACAGATTTACTGACTGATACTCTTAAACCCCCAGTCAATACTACATATTTACTGATAACATTCCTGACTGAAAAATGCCTATCCATCTATGTTTCCTTTTTATTTTTACATATATGACCAACGTTTCCAAAGAGTTTACTTGTAATCATTCTTGTGCTATTAAAATTGCTGACTGCCAGACATTAACGCTTTATAGGGCACTCATAGAAATAAAATTCAAAATTTCAAGTTTAGTGTGTTATTGGAGGACATAACAAGACTTTATTACTTTTGGGAAATTTAACCCTTAAAGACCCAAACATCGACTGGCGACCAAATCCATCTACTGATCTAAACTGTTTAATACCTGTTGATGCACTAATCCTATCAATAAATCTAAATAATTGGTGTAAAGTGCAGTTATTCATCTTTTCATGGTCATCAGATATGACCCATTTGGACGTTCAGAGGCTCCGTAGTTACCGTGGAAACACTGTCATCTTCTACAACACTGATTCACCAGTAAAACCCATGGAGTTGGATCAGTGACAGTGGACGGACACACTAGGTTTTACATTCATCTATTGATATCTTTGCTGAAAAGTCACTTTTTCTTCAGTTTTCTCTGTTTTTGATATAATAACCTTCAACTTTATGAGCTTTTATGAACATCTACTTGATCAGTGAATTAAATACAGAAAAATATATGATTTCCACTGAAAAAACACAAAATATAGAGGATAATATTATAATAAATGGTGATAAATCACTTAATAAAGGTTAAATATAAAGATAAAAATATTTTGGAACTGCCACAAAAGTAGCACTGGGTCTTTATGGGTTAAAATTTTTTTATTGTTTTGTAGAAAATCAAGGTCAATTAAGTTACCATATTTGGTTCCTTACCATAAGTGGCAAAAAAATAAATAAATACAAGAAGTTGATATAAAAACACAATAAAAACACATGTAAGGTGAAAGGAACGTGTATTTAAGAACATTAGAACATCACTTTTAGAACATAAGTGCTGATCCAGACACCTGTCCACATCCACATTAACCCTTTGAACATCATTACTTACATTAGTACCATTACTTCATGGTACCGAACAAAGCAGGTACACTGTTCATGCAGAGGTGGACCTTACAGAACTGTAGACCACACTGGACCTGAGACTGTTGACTCACTGTCCTCACTGTAACTGTTGCTGCCACTGTCTTGTAATGTATTCGGAAATGACCAAATATAGTCACTTGCCCAATAAAGGGTTTAATTGCTGGTTTTTTATGCATCCTCCTGGTTTATTTTCATTACTTTGAGCTTTGAGGTCTGTTATCATTACCCTTAAGAACTTCAAGGTTGCAGTGTTTGTGTAATATTCTTATCTGTGATTGACACCTCATTTTAATTGAGAATTTAGAAGGAAAAATAACAGTGTTTAAGGCTTCTATCTTCGAACAAAAGCACATGATGACAACTGGGACCATTCAAAGAAAAAAGCTGAATGTGTAAATTACATGTTTCCATTTATTAATAAAGGTGGGGATCGCTAAGCCTTCTGAATTCTAACTGTGACACTCGCGCCTCATCTGTATCTCTGCTGAATCAGAGCACTGTAGGATATTATCTTGAGCTGTGTTTTACCTAATCATATGTGAAGAGATTAAACAGATCACTCACACTTCCACTTGTGACAGGGCCGGAGATAGAAGTAAGAAGAAGTCAAATGATCTGGAACAAAGAACATGAGCTTGTGTATCCACCCTGTATGCATCACCATGCCATTAGTCTAGATGAATGTGTACAGTCAGATACAATTCCCTTGTTTGCTGCATGAAGGCTCCCACTTTGTGAGGCGGCGGCGGCGGCGTTGTACGAATCAGGCCACATGCAGGCTGGTGGATTGATGACTGAAACAGGTCTACGCACTGTATTTTAAACCCATTCATCCACACTGGCTCACATCCTCTGTGGTGCCTCTTTAAATAACCTGCCCTGGGATTGTCTGTCTGCCATTTGATTTATTCTACATTGTATTTTTAGATCTAATTAAAACAAACTTTTCTGTATTGTTTGGCTGGATTTTGAATGGTGCCTGCCCAGGGGAGTACATAAAGGGAAGCCTTGTCTTAGGTAGTCTTATGGGAAGGAAAAAAAAAAAAATACGACAGTACCTGTGGCATAAGGTATGCAATAAATAGCGTACCATCTGTTTGGATTTGAGCAGTTGAGATTCTTCCAAGAAACTCACTAGAGACTTAATTAAAATTGGAATATTAGTGAGGGGGAGACTGATGTTCCTCCAATAAAATGACAGCTATAGGAAGTGTTGGCATTAGTTTGATAACAAATTATTATTTTTTTTTGTGCAAGTGAAAAGTCAGAGCTGCACTTTATTAAATTGTGAATCCTTAGAGCATACATCATTCTTGGTGTTTTTCCCCCTCAGGTGATTTCACTCTGAATAAAATATTCTAAAACAGAAAATACCATGTTGGACGTGGAGGGGACATGTTACCACATCCAACGTGTGGAGTCCACAAATGTAACAGGAAATGCCAGGGGGAAAACCGCAGCCATTTGTACCTAGTGTCATAGCAGCGGTTGGATCCATTACTTTTACACTGTGGGTTAAGCATAGTTTTATATGCTCATATATTATGAAATCCCACCTGACCGCATCACTGAACGGACAAGAAGATGATGCGATTTTATCGGCGCATCGCAAATCAACACCTGTGTGTGTGTGTGTTTAAACCCATGAGCGGTGGAGAATATGTTCCTTCTTTTTACATCAAGACAGGAAAAAAACTGAGTAGGAGTTTAAGTGTTATGATACCAAAACAATCAAGATCTAATTAATATAATAACAGTTAGAACATATCTTTCTGTGTTTATTATGTCATATTAATTCCCTTTTCGAATAACTGCCTTTCATTAATGCAAAAAGACATCAATGTGTAAACACTGTATTGAAAGATTCTGACAAACTGCCGTGCCTGGAGGATGCCAGCTGTCTCAGTGTGGGTGGACATCAGGTGTTGGCATCCTCATTAGCATCCAGATCCTCGTCTCCCTCCTCTGGATGTTTATTTTTTCAGTATGCCTTTATTGCCCCTGCTTTAAAACAGCACCAGTAATGGAGCATATGCTCATATACACTGTTGGCTTTTACACATCCAGTCAGGTTCATAAGTGTTTGGACAGTGATATAAATGTTGGAATGTTGCCTCAGTATCCCACCACAGTGGAAAATGAAAAAAATCAACATGTGATTGATGTGCGGACATTAAGCTAAGACCCAGTACTACTTTTGTGGCAGCTCCCAAATTAATTTGTCTCTCTGTTTAACTTTTTCGTAAGTGATTTCTCACTATTTTTTATACCATTTTCAGTAAAAATCAAGTATTTTCCTGTATTTAATTCATTGATAATCTAGATGTTCATAAAAGCTCAGATTAAAGTTGAGGGTTGTTATATCAGAAACAGAGAAAACTCAAGAAAAAGTGACTTCTGAAGCAAATCTATCATTAACTGAACATAAACCCAGTGTGTCCATCCACTGTCACTGATCCAAGTCCATGGGTTTTACTGGTGAATCAATGTTGTAGAGGGTGACTGTGTTTCCACGGTAACTACGAAGCCTCTGAACGTCCAAATTTGTCATATCTGATGACAATGAAAAGATGACAAACGATTGACATGTATTAATAGAATTAGTGGATCAACAGATATTAAACAGTTTAGATCAGTCGATGCTTTTGGTCACCAGTGTCTCTTTAAGGGTTAATTCAAGGGGTTTAACAAATGTATGCAGTACATATTTAGGAATTACAACCATTTTAATAGTTCCTCTTTTTTCAGAGGCTCAAAAGTAACTGGACAGCTACCTGAAAAGCAGCTTCACGTCCAGATGTGTAATGTTTCCTGGTTATTCTATGACAAATGAAGCAGATAAAAGATAAAAGATCTGGAGTTGATTACAAATTCAGATTTTTTTAATTTTTTTTTGCTGTTTATTGGAATTCTCAATAGGAGGTTCAGAGAGGTGTCAATGGAAATGAAGGAGATCATGATTTGGCTGAAAAAAAAAAAAACATCCTTAATTGACAAGCCAGTTGGGATTTACATCCTAGTATTAAAAACAATCCTGATATTTATAACGGTCGTAGTTTTGAGCCTCTGAAAACAGGGGCTTGAAATAGTTGTAATTCCTAAACAGTTAATGCAATATATTTTTGTTAAAACCCATTGAATTACAGCAGAAAGTCCGCACTTTAAGCACATCTTGATTGTTTCATTTCTGATCCATGGTGGTGGTGTACAGAGACAAAGCTACACATTTTATTTCACTGTCAAATACTTGTACCTGACCGTATACGCACTATGACAATGTTACGGTTAATCATCTTGCCAGAGAGGGCCACCTTATTTTAACAGTAGTCAAAGTTCATGACACATGCAGTCATATTGATTTATTTTTTTCTAACTTTAGATAAGATCCTCAAATTCTACACATGGGAGCGTTAAGCAGAGATCATTGTTTCTGGTTTGTTTGGTGCACAGCTGCAGCTGAGTTTGTCTTTCTCTCGTATTGAATTTCTATCAGATGAGATACTAAACGGCCTATTGACCCCCTCAGTCAATATTACATGTTTTATTTCAGGCTGTTCTTTAGGATCTGTACTACGGGAACGTGCTTGATGTAACAAGTTGCTATCACATTAATTGCCTGACTCACCACAACAGATAAAATACAGTACTCCTGATGCTATCTCTTAAAAGGCAGTTAGTGCAGAAAATGAAGGAAATGATAATAGAGTGAAAATCATTGCTAGTGTAAATTCACACCTGTATTAACCCATAAAGACCCAGTGCTACTTTTGTGGCATTTCCCAACTGAATTTTTCTCTATATTTAACCTTTATTAAGTGATTTATCACCATTTATTGCCATATTATCCTCCATATTTTGTGTTTTTTCCAGTGAAAATCAAGTATTTTCCAATATATAACCCATAAAGAAGACCCAGTGCTACTTTTATCAGTTCCCAAATAGATTGTTCTCTGTATTTAACCTTTTATAAGTGATTTATCACCATTTATTCTAATATTATCCCCTTTATTTAGCATTTTTTCTGTCAAATCTGATATGTTCCTACATTTAATTGACTGATCATGTAGATGTTCATGAAAACTTGGATTAAAGTTGAGGGTTATTACATCAGAAAACAGAAGAAAAAATAACTTCTTCAATTAAATCTATCATTAACTGAACATTAAACAAGTGTGTCCATCCACTGTCATTGATCCAACTCCATGGGTTTTACTGGTGAATCAATGTTGTAGAAAATGATGGTGTTTCCACGGTAACGGCCGAGCCTCTGATCATCCAAATGGATCATATCTGATGACCATGAGAAGATGACATATTACATTTTACACCAATTATTTACATGTCTTGGTAGGATTAGTGGATCAACAGGTATTAAACAGTTTAGATCAGTAGATGGTTTAGGTCGGTGGTGGATGTTTATGGGTTAATACTTGAGAAATGGCGACAGAGTACATTTTGAGCGCATAACAAAGAACTTTTCTTAATTTATAGGGTTGTAGCTTCTAAAGAACACTTACAAAATAAAAAGAGAAAGACCAATGGGATCACCAAGACTTGAATGCTTCCAGAGCAGTGTTCCCGTCGTCTTTATGATGCCAGTCAGTGTGATGGTGAACCTCAGGGATTACTCCAGACAGACAGCTCCGTAAGACAACTGATTAAATAGTAGTGAGAAGAGAGAAAATGTTTAATTCAGCTATATTTAGTATTCATTGGACGGACAGCCATACAAGAGTTCACCTTGAGGGGTCACCGGGAGAGAAGGTCCGGAATCCCAAAGAGCTGCCACGCCAAGTTCCACATGCCGCTTGGAAACAAAACTGATTGTGTTTTTAATTGCTTTGATTATCAAGTTTACTGTGGCAGAATTGAAAATGGTAATGCAACACATAGCAAATTAGCGGGCAGATATACTGCTACTTCTGTTTTCACAGCTCTTGTAATAGATTCACCAGCAAAATCAATGCTACAACTGGAGTGGAGATAAATTAAAGCATTCTTCATACATCCATTGTAGTTCATTATTAGTCCTTTCTAATATGCTCTATGCATGTTTTATGCAGTATCTTACAAACTATAATGAAAAATTATGCACAGGCATGATTGCTGTGCTGGCAGAACACTTTATTAGAACCGTAATTAAGAGTTACCACGTTTATTTCATTACAGTGAAGCTAAAATCACTTGTGGAGGGATAAAATACAATTGCCCCACGTCTAAAAGGATTCGATATGATTAATGCCGAGTTTCTACAATTTGCAACAAATGCAAAACAATATATATTCTGTTTTGTTTTCAGTTAAGTGCAGAGCAGTGTTAAGATGCAGCCACTGTCATGTACGTCTTTTTCAGAGCTGTAAAGATTTCCAAGCATAACTCTGAGAAGTCTTCGACACAATAGACTCAAAGTGTCTGTTCAGTGTTTGCTGCTTCTGGTAATTCAAAACAATATTATTTATATTAACTTGGCTGTGTGAGTGCCAGCGAGGGAGACATGATGAAATCCCTGTGTTGAAATACCTCACCATGACGTTCAAAACTAATTCAATTATATGCATCAATAGACCTACAGAATTGGGTTATTGTCTGAAATGATGAAAAAAAGAAAATACCAGTAAATCATGTGTGAATGAAGTTTAATGTAAAAATGATTTTCTCAAAGAGTTGCCAAAATGGGCCTCAAGAACAAGGGATAACAGACGATTTCTGCAGCTATTTGCCGAGCCATTTTCTCTGCATCAGCTAGAGATCCTATTTACTATGCCTCTTCAAAGGTATTCCTTATTGCTATAGAAGCAGATAATATGGTGTGGGTCCAAGTAGGGCAAACAACAGGAAAAAGTGCAAAAACAGCAGCTGGAAACTTTTATTTTCTGCTGCTAGACTGCTTCTAATTATATAAAAAAGAATCATGCATCATACAGATCTTTAGAGACATACAAATGTACAGAATGTATAATATTTGGCTCATTAAATCCCGGTGTCATGTTTCTGTTTTGATCGATAACTCTTTGCATCAAACATGTGGTGTGGATACACCTGTGGAAAAAAAAAATCGATGTGTATGATGGGTTTCATGACGAGAACGATGAGATTTCAGAAATGCCGTCGATACTTGAGTTTCCTCTGAGAAGGTTGATTTGTTCCTCTCATGATCCACTTAGTGTCGCCGTGGTAATTCAACTATACAGAGATAAAAGCACAATCCGTGCTATCTTCCGTGTTCGGGTACGGTCTGGGTCGTGTAATGAGGGAACGTGTCCTGGAGATTTCTGAATGTTCCCTGAATGTGCTGAGCCACCAGAGTGTCATGGAGCCTTAACACACATAGAGCACAGTGTACCTGCTGCTACTCAAAGTAGAATTTACCTCTATTCAGCCAAAAGCAGTACTTCCACATTGTGAAAATACTCCATTTCAAGCTCTATATTTATAACCGTACATGTGTAGGTACAAAATGTAGTTAAAACTCCACTATTTATCCGGTACCAGGAGGTTTTAGGTGTTGATAATAGGCGTTTTCAGACAGGTAGGGGAGTAAGGCATGACTCTGCTGACAAATGCCTGGAAAAAGTACCTTCACTTTCCCACAGCGGCATGAAACAGCATCAGATCATCTATATTTATATTGCATTTTTCAATTGGACAAAGAGGAGTTCCTGCAGAAGGAAAGTGTGTGTTTTTTTTTTTTTAGATTCCGATTTTGGCTCCTGCAACTTTAAGTTCTGACAAGTAAAAAATAGTCACTATGCGGTAAAATGGACCCTGTCACTCTTATTATGCAATATGCTTATGGATTAATGCATACAGTGCATTTCACTGCTGATGTTTAAGGTTTACTGCGGCTTTCACTGGACAGGATAGGAATGGTATGAGGTTTTTTTTTTTGTACCTGTAAGCTCACGAAAAAACTAAAGCTGTCAGACAAATGCCGTGAAGTAAGAGGTGCAATATTTGCCTCCGAGATGTAGTGCAGTAGAAGTTTTAAGCTGCTTAAAATGGAAATACTCAAGTAAAGTAGGGCTTTCCCTGGGGATTTGGAGGGCGGCTTGGGTGATGTGTGTCGTCTTGGGGGTCCTTCAAGGTCCTCTGACAAGAAAATGCAACGTTGTTTGATGAAAAATATCGTTAGCCTCGTAGCATAATTGCCTAAGCCATATTTTTGCCCAAATTGTGATATCTGTGTTACTTCACTCTCCAAACACTGCTACTTCATTTTATGCACATATCACCACTTGGCCAAAAATATGACATTGGCAATTATGCAATGAGGCTAACAATATATAATGTTGCATAATTTTGGACTATTATCATTTTTATTATCATATCAGTGTATGAAGATTTGAAAAGCTATAAGAGAAAATAAACTTTTAAACAAAACTTGTTAAAAGACATCAGTTAATGTCCAAAAAAAAAGCGGGTTAAGTCATATTTTAGTTAGGCTTGATGATCTCTGCATTGATTTTACATGAATTTGCTTCCATTCTTTATCCTTAAGTACAATACTGAGTATAAGATACACTCTACTACCCTCTATACATATTTTTCTTCTTATCAATACAAAAGCTACATATGGTTTCATCTGTAATCAGCAGTTTGGATTTAACAAATGACTCAGATCAGCTTGCTGAATCTCAGCATTAAAAGCGCCTTTTTCGGTTGTACTGTGGTGCACCACCTGTAGCCTCCCAATTTCAGGAGAGCGGTTCACAAGACAATGGGTGAACGACGAAAGACTCAAGATTTCATGCAGTTAAACATTCTTATTGGCACTGAAGGCCAAAAAAAAATCCCTGTAGAGTGGTCCACACTTGAACTGTTACGGTGCTATCGATCTGTATTGGCCAGCAGCAGTGTTTCAGACCTTCACCACTGCTATAGCTACGCCGCATGTCAATCACTCAGCTAAAACTCCTTCCAGCAACATGCTTACCATGGCTACACCTGTCTGTATATACTGTAGATATGAGGAGTGAACTTCAGCTGCTGACAGCTATTTTTCACGCGGCTGCTCATAGCCGTACCTCAAGGCACAAATTCATCAGGTCTTTATTTGAAATGACATTAATGATGTTTTAAGGGTTGTATGCTGCAACCTGGGAGGTATGGGGGTGCGGTGGTTAGCCTCACAGGGAGGAGGCCTTGGGTTTGCATGTTCTCCCTTTGTGTGTGTGGGTTCTCTTCTTGTACTCCAGCTTCCTCCCACTGTCCAAAGACACACACCTTAATTGGTTCATTTCTCAGGCTAGATCGCCCATAGGTGTGAATGTGACAGTGAATGGTTGTTCATGTGTATATGCGTCAGTGCTGTGATGAACTCATGACACTTCACACGCACACACACACACGCACACACACACGTAACCCTCATGAGGACTGAGCAGCTCAGGAAATGGATGGATGTATAAAACAAACCCAGAGGATAACATGTAAAAGTGTAAAAGCTGAGGTGATTAAATTTATCGATAGGATTAGCGGTTGAAAAGTTATTAAACCATTTATATCAGTAGATTATATCAGTTGACAGTTAAAGACCATTTTCCCTTCACATCAGTTACGACCCCCGTGACCCTTACAAGGTCTAAGCAATTCAGAAAATGCCTGAATAGATGGATGCTGCAGCCTGGGCAGCTGCAGTGGGTTAGCTTCACAGCAAGACGATCCTGGGTTGGAACCTTTCCCCACGGGTGGCTTCTCTTCTTGGACTCCATCTTCTTCCCACCATCCAAAGACATACACCTTAATAAGTGACAGCGAATTCTAAATTGCTTGTAAGTGTGAATGTGAGAGTGAATGGTTGCTTGCCCTTACATGTCAGAACTGTGACAAACTGGCGGCACATCCATGATAGCTCGATCGGCTCCAGCACCTTCTAAGCCTCCAGAGGATTGAGCGATGGATGAATGGATGAATGAATGAATGCTGCAACCTCACATGTGCAACTTCACCAGCTAAAAGGAAATCAAAGCACCACTGCAACGATGAGCGTCTCCGTTAGTCGTTGCTCAACATATATTCTTTAAATTAAAACTTTTTTTTGGACACTCTTTAAGACATCTCCTGTTCCGCACGTCTGCAGATACACAGTACAGCTCCGACTGTGAAGTGACTCCAGAAAAACTAACTAGAAAGGAAAAAAATCAATGAGGTATTTTGAAAGTCATCTGTGCATGCAACGAAACAAATTAAAGACGTGAAGGAAAAATATTCTTGTCTTTATTGAAAAAGACTTTCTGTCAACAGTTGGCGAGTCAAACTGTCACTGCTTTATCAAAGGTACCGTGAAATGATACAAATCAGTTTGTTTAATCAAGGACGGTAGGAACTGAACAAAGAAGCAGTCGTTATCATTCATGTGAAAGAGACTTTTTGCAAAAGGAGGAACTCAGGCTGCCATCTGACCTGCATCTATCAGACATAAGAGGCCTGGAGCTCCTACTGGGACCACCATCCTTTTAAGCACCACGTCTGTATCCAATATCTGGTCCTCGTCTCTGTGATGTATTTGATTAGTCATTTTACAAGTTGACTTTAATTACAGAAATGACACCGTGTAGTAGACACCGTCATAGATATGAGACTGCTTTCACTGCCTTTTTGTGGCTTTAACCCATGGCATATTGAAGAATGTTAAATATTGCTTGTTCTTTCTAAGTTAACACAGGTGTTTTTGGGTCCTGTATATGCATTGCATCTGGTTTGAACAGGTTTTCCATCCTAAAATCGCTCAAATGCTTAGTATGTCCATACTTTCAACTATATAATGCTGCCATCTGCTGGTTGATGCAAAGCAAGTCTGCTAGTTTCCTTTGCTTCTACTAATTATTCATTTTATTCAAGTTGTGTGTATATATATATAGTTATATACTCAGCTGAAAACTGCCATAATCCTCTATCATAGTTCTAGCCATCATGTAAAAGCACTGCATTACAACAAAGAAGAGGATGAATTTATCTTTTCAGGCAGTGAATCTTTAACAAAGTCTGGACTTCCAGGTTCAAACTCCTCATTTGAACCGATAACAACTTTTCAAAGCCACAGAACAGCCACGATTACCTTTTGCTGATAAAATGCACCTACAAGATAACCATAAATGCTATATATTTGATAAAATCACTTTTACAAGCAACGCCACAGGACAAGAATCC
Organism: Apogon talboti; assembly: GCA_037367365.1. Lineage (NCBI taxonomy): Eukaryota > Metazoa > Chordata > Actinopteri > Kurtiformes > Apogonidae > Apogon > Apogon talboti. The sequence continues at coordinate 27,581,972 of JAPQRQ010000006.1, read as the reverse complement.
ACAATTTCATGAGACTGTCTCTCAGTCTTATGGGGCTTAAAATAAGATGCATGTTCAATAACCACAAGTTTTAATTGCAGGAGTGTAATCCACAATTACTCCAGCAACTAATCTTTCAAAGCAAATTGGATAAAGATTTTCTATGGTTATGTTATCTATAATTCATAAGAAGAAAGTCAACAGATTTCATAAACAGATATCCAGCATATTGTTGACTGTGGTGTCTAATTAGAATGTGGTATCAGACCTGAAAATCCTCTAAAAGCCTGGCTGTAATACACTGTGGTGCCATTTCCGGAAGAAAAAAAATACCTAGGGCAAATTGTGATATTAAAAATGCAAATACAACTTGGGTCCTTGAGAAAATGCTTCGATAAACATCTTCTTAGTGGTTCTTTTTTTGATAAACTTCCCCATTAGTTGATATAGTGAGTGTTAGAACTGACTTTGTCAAATTAGAAAATATTCCCACTTCCTTTTGTCTCAGAGAGGTCAAAGGTTAGCCATCAGACAAACACAGATCAGCCAAAACATTATTTCCACTGACAGGCAAAGTGGTAATAATTTGGATTACTTCATTACAATGGGACCTGTCAGTGGGTGGGATATATCAGGCAGCAAGTGAACATTTAGTCATTGAAGGTAATGTGTTGGAAATAGCAAAATGGGTAAAAGTAGAGATCTGAGCAACTTTGACAATGGAGAAATTATAATGGTTAAATCACTGGGTCAGAGCATCTCCAGAAGGTCAACCACTCGATCATCTATGGGAGCAGAACATTATTACCACCTGTCTAATAATATGTAGGTTCCTCTTATTCTATAAAAACAGCTCTGATCCGAGGCCTAGAGTCCACCAGACCTCTGAAGGTGTGGATCGGACTTATTTGTCCAGATTTATCCAGATCCTCCCACAAATGATACCCTTAACCCTAACCCAGCAACAGAAGCCTGAGCTCTAAACCTGGTCTTTATTTTGTGTCAGTTTCTCTTCAGTTCTTGTCTCTTGAGATTGGGATGTCCATTTTTGGTCGGTACTAACCACTGCAGACCAGGAACATCCAACAAGACCTGCCGTTGTGGAGATGCTCGGACCCGGTTGTCACTGTTACAACATGGACCTGGTCAAAGTCACTCAGTTCCTTACGTTGATCATTTTGCTTCAGCTTCGAGGACTAAATGTTCACTCGCTGCCGAATACATCCAACCCTGTGAAAGGTCCCATTGTAATGAGATAATCAATAGTATTATCAGTTCTCCTGTCAGTGGTCAGAAGGTTACGGCTGAATGGTGTATGTGAGTTTGTGGGCTTGGTATCGACAGAATTTGATAGTGGTCAGTAGCTTATGCCAGGAATGACTAACTTCAGGGGGGAAAAAAATCAAGCTGAAAGTAGAATTGACTAGATTTTTCAGCATTATTTTCATGTTAAGTTCAAGAAGTATGGATTTATTATTATTTATTTATTATTCATGACTTGACTTGGGTGTCCACTTCAGCGGATCTGGAGTGTTCAACACGGTCAAACATAATTAATTTCCAATGACAGTGTTCAGTTTATCAGCTTTTTCCAGTTACTTATTACATTGGCCTCCGTTACGTTGGCTGGTCGTATTTAACACCACTGAATGCATTTCCATTATTATCAACTTAGTGTCCGAGAAGATAAGGCATCAGCCACATGTGAACCTGTGGGGACTTTTCGCCCAACTTCTTCTATCTCCCTTCAATGCCGAAATATATCTGAAAGACGTCACAACAGCCTTTTTCATTTAAGAACTGGTAGAGCTGCCCAAGGTCCATGTGATTACCTCTGTTCCCATGGGGGTCAAACATTGCTTCTTCAAAGCCTGTGAATTTGCGCAGAGAGTCTATACTTTCAACAGCGCTGTCGTCCTCGCCCTGGCGATCAAGGGGAATGTCCTCTCTATGTCGAATCATGATCTTCTTCCATGTCAGAACCTTCACTCTGTGAAATGGGAAAAAGTTTTGCAGAAATAATAAACCTCACACCTTGGCAGACTTCTTCTTTCTGTGACATCAGGTGCTAAAAATAACAACACTCAAGTTACCTGGACCAGAACTCCTCACAGGCAGACTGAGGACCTTCCACACACACAATACCAGGCTTTCCGGGCATGCTAAATCCCGACAGGCATAACTCCTTGGACCATTCCAAAATATTCTTCCTCTTCGTCTTGTTGTAAATGTGATGACTGTAGATCCACAGTCGGCTGAATACTTCCTGTGGCCGTGCAGGGGCAGATTCTTTTTTAGGTATTGCTGTTGCAGATAAGCTCCGACTAATGAAGGGCTGTAGGTTCTCTTTCACCCAGTCCACCGCGGAGAGCACACATACTTCCCCCTGGCAGTTTTCCAGGAGGAATGCATTGAGATCTGCATGGAGCTGGGTCTGCTGGGCCCTGCTGAGCCCAGCACACCTACGGCACAAATAAAACATGATGTAGCCTAGGAAGAAAAATATTCAAGGCCACATTAAACTGGAGAGTGATGTGCTTTTTTGCTACATAGCAGAAAGTAAATTGCCATAGCATATAAATGAGTTTCAGATGCAACTACTTGCACTGTGACATCAAGATATCAAGATTTCGGATGCAACTTACCATTACTGCTTCTTCCAATCATTATCATATTTTCTAGTGGGAAATTACATGCCTTGTTTTGCTTCACTGCTCCACTAGTCCATATATTTAACATTAGGGGTGACACAAAATATCAATAAATCAATATCAATATATTAATGATATGAAAATCTATATATTATATGTTTTCTTTCTTATCTTAATAATACACTGGCATCAAACTGATATTTGTATTAATTCTCCATACAATTTTACTTTAGTGATGAAACAAAAATGGTAACACTGGTAAATAATGATTTAGTTAATCAAGTCAAAATACATGAATTTACCAAAATTTGTGTAAGTGGTGCAGAGTTTTCTGGGAGCCGTAGTCTCAAATTCTGATGGAAGACATGATAAAAGCATATGACCAGATTTGTTGCAGATTGTCGCTAGGAAATTAATTTCTTCCACTCGCACTTTGATTTTTTTCCACTCAGTTTGTGTGATGGAAGTGATGATCAGGTGAATGATTTCATCTGGATATTTCTGAAATGGAAACCAGGTACCAAGGAGCTTCAACCCAAACATGATGGTGTTTACTGTCGGTTCTACAGCAGGAAACTGTTTTCAGCCAAACCAGTGGAAGTTTATTCTTCACTCTACCTGATGTTCATATTATTTATTTGTTTTATTTAACTTTATTTAACCAGGTAGGTTGAACCAATTCTCATTTATAACAAGGACCTGGCCATAACTATAAATGAATTCAATGAAGTCTGGTTTAGTGCATATTATTTTCAGATCGTGAATACAAAATCAAAAGTGTTGGCACTAGACTGAAAAAGTACGGGTTTTTCACATGTTCTAAGAAAGTTCTTATGTGCTGGAGACATTCTGATCCCAGATGTGGAATCAGAATGTCTAATTTAATCAAGAGCACATGTTTTTCCTCCAGTACCAAATCAAAAGGTTTTTTTTTGTCCAGTGTAATTAATAATAATTAGACTTTCTTCCGTCTGTAGTGTTTATTTAATATATTGTCAGTTAAAACAGACCAAGGACATGGTGAAGCAATTCTATTACTTAGCTGGTCTAGGAACATGTTCAGTACAAAGGTGTCTTTCTCTCCTCCCTTTTCTCTTTTATTGCACTTTTAACAGGTTTGTGTATTATTGTAATTGATTTTTGTTTTCTTTTCTTTTAACTATTTTAAATAAATATTTGTATATGTGTCTTTCATTTGTCTTTGCTGTTGGTAAAAAAATATTAGTAATAAATTTAATGATTATTATTATCATTATTATTAACAGAAGTAGTAGTAGTAGTAGTAACAGTAGTGGTAGTAATAGTAGTAGCAGTAGTAGTAGTAATAGTAGTAGTTGTAGTAGTACTAATAGTAGTAGTAGTAGTAGTAGTAGTAGTAGCAGTAGTAGTAGTAGTATTAATAGTAGTAGTTATAGTAGCAGTAGTAGTACTAATAGCAGCAGTAGTAGTAGCAGCAGCAGTAGTAGTATTAGTAGTAATAGTACTAATAGTAGTAGTAGTAGTAGATACTAAATACTACCACTTTGGTTATAGAAGCTGTTATTGCCCTGAAACGTTTGTTATTATTATATATGTGCGGTCATTACAACTTTATTAAACCAACAAACCTAATGTTGACCTTTAATTTTTGCACAGTGCTGTATATAAAATAAAACTCCTTACCGGACTGTTATGTCTGGTAACACACTGGGGTATTCAGATGGGTAAGCACAAGAGAAGATGACATTCATCTGTGTGGAAGACAAACTGAGGATTACAGTTCAGAACATATTTAAAGCAGGATTAAATACTATGACAGTTTTGTTTATTTACCCTTTCAGTGCATGTGGAATCCAGACTCTGCTTTATGAGGAACTGTGGTCTGGATGGAGGGGGACTGTCTGATGAACCCTCCACGTAGTTCCTGAGCTCAGCCACTGCCAGCTGGTCTGTCATCTCCAGTTCCTCCTGGGTGGGAAACATGCTGGTCAGCAGCTCTATCTCTGCGAGCTGACTCTCAGCCCACTCCAAATGAGACATGTCCAAACCGACGCGTGGATCCCCGGTGCTGTTATGGTTCACGGACTGAAACACGACCTCTGTATTTTGCCTGTTAACGTTGCCACCACACGACTTGTCATTTCGATAAAATTAACGCCACAGTTGAACCCATTCAAAGTTTCTGAAGTATCGAATATTAATGTATATATTCTGTAAATAAAAGAAGCTTCACATGCAGAGTAACAGAGCACCAGAACAGTGCGAGCTGGGTCGTAGTTGAAATTTGTTTCCCATCGGACTCTTTTAAGGAGGAGGATCTCGCTACAGCTTTAAGAGATGCACACCGGAAGTAGTTATACCGAGCATCAGAAGCAGCGGCACCGTCACGTTTAGTCCTCTGTTGTCTGCATGTGTCAGCTGGCTTTTTTTTGTGCTAAATCAGCGGAGTAATTTTAAGGGGACTGTGCTAAAAATTCCTGTCTCCCTTTTCGAAACTGACAGCCTCGTGTTTTGCGCCTGTAATGCGTAAACTAAGTTAAGTATGTGTAGAACAGTGGAACCGTCCACTCATTGTAAACGAAACTGAAAACCGAACTAAAGGTTTTTTACCTGCATCTGTGACAGTAAGTTGGAAAAAAAACATAACTATTGTCATGATTTAATACACGGAATACTTGTTTGATTTTAGCACCTCAGTAGTCTTATTTTAAATCATTGCATTGTGCTAGCTGTCAGCCAAAGCTAATTTAAAACACAGTGTAACTGACTCCCATCTGTATACTGATTTATTCAGGTGAAAATGGCAAAGAAAAAGGGGAAGGATAAAAGCTCTAGGGAGGTCGATGACATTGATCTGACAGGTAAAGATTCTGCTTCTGCCATATGACAACCTGTGGAAGGCCTAAGCTGAATTTGCCTTAATATGTTCTGTATATTTTAATATTCATAGGTCCATCCTGTAAACATATTAAAAAGGGAACAGAGCAAACTCTTATGAAGAAACTCTCTGGGAATTCTGACTGGACAAGTTGCGAGGACTGCAAGCATGATGAAAATAAAGAAGATGCAGACAGTATGGACCCTGAAATCGAAAATGAACCACCAACAATATGGATGTGCTTGAAATGCGGGCATAGGGTAAGTTTATTCTGCATCTTTATTGCTCTGATTAAGGCTTGAAATTAATTCTTTTCATTGTCATTTAGTCTCTCAAATATTTTCTAGAGTCATTTATAGATTATTTGATGTATAAAATGCAAGAAAATGGTGAAAGGTCTTTCCTAAAGCCCAAAATGTTGTCTTCAAATATGATGTTTGGTCTCAACCCACAGATATTCAGTTTATTCCCATAGAGAGAGATAAAACATCACATTTAAGAAGCTGCAATCAGCGAATACAGACTTTATTTTTCATTAAAAGTACTTGAGCTAATTATAGATTGTCAGACATGTCATTTATTAATTTAATTGTTAACAACTAATCTATTAATTGTTACACCTATACTCACTTTTTTTTTTTTAATAAATGACTTAAGTGCAAATTTTTCTTCAGGGATGTGGAAGAAATTCTGAGAATAAACACGCCATTAAACATTATGAGACTCCACGGTCGGATCCTCATTGCTTGGTGGTCAACCTGGACACCTGGAACGTGTGGTGAGCATGTTGCTCCTGGGGACATGTGTTTTTCTTTAAATTGTAAGTTTTGTGTCTTTATACCGTACATTGTTTCTCTCCAGGTGTTACATTTGTGATGATGAAGTCCAGTATTCTAGAACAGGGCATTTGGCTCAGCTGCTGACCAACCTAAAAAAGCAAACCTCATCAGATGCCTTAAAGAAACCACAGAAAAGTATGTACCTCAAGGATTTTTTTTAAATATATTTTTGGTCATATTATATAATGATGGAATTCAGTGACTCCTCAATAATGCCTGAAATGTTGTGTTTGGTTGTTTAGAGGAAAAAGAGGAAGACATTGTTTTGGAAGATGAGCAGACGTCAAACTCTGTTAAAACAGAAGACAGTGGGGATAAGGAAAACAAAGAAGACAAGGAGAGGGACCACCAGAAGAAAAACACCAAGAGAGAAAATACTGGGAAGTCTCAAAAGTCCAATCAAACAGAAGACAGTCGAGTTGTTTCAGTGAAGGGACTGAGCAACCTGGGAAACACCTGTTTCTTTAATGCAGTCATTCAGGTAAGACTGTACATACTATAGTATAACACCGTTCTCTGGTTAAAATGGGAGCAGTCTAATATCTAATTGGCACTCGCTATCATTTTTTATTTCAGAATCTTTCTCAAACTCAGCTTTTAAGACAAACCCTCAACAAAGCGACAGAACAGAAGATGAGTCTTAATATCGAACCTGTTTCCACCTCAAATCTGGTGTGTTGCCACTATTCCTTAAAAATGACATTAAATTACCCTAGATATGGCTGGTATATTGTACTTAAAGGCTGGTTATTATGTCATTACAGGATCGTATCGCAGTCCACTTAGACCAGCCCGGATCCCTGACTTTGACTATGTGTCAGTTACTCAATGAGATCCAGGAATCTAAGAAGGGAGTGGTAACGCCGCGGGATTTGTTCACACAAGTTTGCAAAAAGTTAGTGCGTTTCCAGTTTAAGGCGGAGCTCTGTCTTGAAATGTTTTGACGGTGTATTTCCTTATCATTGATCCTCCTTTATCTTTTCTGCAGGGCTGCCAGATTCAAAGGATTTCAGCAACAAGACAGCCAGGAGCTTCTGCGCTACCTGCTGGATGGAATGCGAGCTGAGGAGATCAAAGTATGTACTCACTGTCAAGTTGATATAATACTGACTTATGCATCAAATTGCAGGGTTTACACTTTCAGATGACACTGTGGTGACAACAATGATCAGTCCAGAATAATAATTATAAGTGCAAGAAAGCAGTAAATGATGTTGTGGTTAGTGTATGAAAGAAGGAATTCCAACCTTTAGCACAAGTAAACACCAACAGACACTATGTAGATGGGGCATTAACATTAGTTTGAGATTAGATTTATAATTTACTTCCGTAATGCTTTCTAAAGTCTGCAGACATTCCCTTTCATTGATATAAAGCTTAGTGACAGGAGCTTGGAATAATATTTATGAGACGTCATAGCTCGGGTTCATTTGGATTTTTAATCACAGTGTTTTTCTCATTTATTGATGTAAAGATTGTTTGTTTTCTTAGATAGCAATTAATTGTTTTGTTATGGTTCATTTTTAATAAGATGAGGGTTTATCAAGGAGCAGGAATAGACCTAAACAGGCCTATTTTCGCTTTAAATTCTGTTAAAGGTTTATTATTGAATAGGTTTTTTATTGTGAGAATGTTGTATTTGTTTCTGTAGAGAGTCAGCACTGGGTTAATGGATGCATTAAAAGAATCCAGAAAAGGCATCGATGGGGAAGAGCTGACAGCGTTACTCAAAGGTAAGAATCAGACATTTATAAATTACAAACCTTCCTGCATTCATTATTCAGAACAAACCTTTTTAGCATCTTACTCAAGTAAAAACCTTAAATTCACCTTGTAGTTTGTGTCAGAATTCTGGATCTGTAACTGTACATTTTGATTTCAGAGTATGAGAAGAATGGATTTCCAAAAAACTTTGTGGACCAAGTTTTTGGTGGAGAAATGACCAGCACCATAATGTGTCAGCAGTGTAAAACGGTAGGTGCTGTGGAAATCAGGTTAACATTATACCAGGGGTTAAAAAAATGCAAAATGTCGGAAATGGGTGAAAAAAACTATCTTCCTTCTGCAGAAAGATAAAAAAAAATCAATTAAATTAACTAATATCTGTTCTCTTCTTATAGGTATCTGTTGTCAATGAGATGTTTTTGGATCTTTCCCTCCCTGTTTCGGATGAGGTAAAGCCCACATGAGAGTTAATTGTTTTTCCTTTTTCATGTTTTACATGTGTTACACTGTTGTGCCCTCTTATGACTATATCCTTAAGGCATACAGAAAAAAGAACCAGAAAAAAGGAACTCAGAAGGCCAGCGAGTCGAGCCAGGATGGAAGGAACAGCCCGGCTTTGACCAACGGGAATGATGATATTCCCACAGGCACTGGCAGCAAATACCAACAAAAGAAAGCCAAGAAGCAGGCAAAGAAGCAAGCCAAGGTACCTCAGTGAATATGTCACCTAGACGGGAAGCTTCAGGAGGAACATTTTTAAAGGGATAATGTGTGGAGGATTTTTGCATAGAGTAAGCCGTTTTGTTTCCATTTCTGTGCCAATAGCAACAAAGGAGGCAGCAGAAGCTCGACGGCAGGGCCACGTTAGATAGTCTCACATCTCCGAGGAACACAGAGGACACGCCGAGGGATCCGGCCGTAAATGCTGACGACAACGCAGACAATGAGCCTTATGAAGAAGATGGACTTAACCAAGGCGATCCTGGCCAGGAGGCTGTCACTAAAGACGACCCAAAGAACACTGGACCGGACCAAGCCGACCAAGAAAAAGAAGAGGATGAGGACTCGGTAACCGACGGCGACTCTTCTGTCAGTAATCGTTTTACTGTCCTGTCTGGGGAGCCACAGTCAAGTGACAGCATCTTGGAAGGCGAACAAATGTCCAACAGGAACCAGCAGCAGGAGGACGACTCTCTGGTGAAAGACATGGAGAAAGTAAACTTAGATGATGCCTTCATACAATGCCCAGATGCTGATGAACAAAGCATGGAGAGTGAAGACGAACCACAGGAGCCTAAAGAGTACACAGTGGTGAACCAGGACCCAGAACTGGCCTTCCACACTCTGGCCACCAGGACGGCGCCAGAGAAACAGGAGTGTTCAGTCCAGTCGTGTCTGTTTCAGTTCACAGAAGTTGAAACCCTGACTCAGAATAACAGCCTGTTGTGCGTCACCTGCACCAAACGGCAGCTGAGCAAGGACAAAGCTGGAGGTATCTGCAATTTCTTTTGTAGTATTTTGTAATTTTTCCTTAACCCTTAAAGACCCAAACGTCCACCGTCGACCAAAAGCATCTACTGATTTGAAATGTTTAATCCCTGTTGATCCATTAATCCTATCGATACATGTAAATAATTGGTGTATAAATGCAGTTTGTCATCTTTTCACGGTCATCAGATATGACCCATTTGGACTTTAAGAGGCTCCATAGTTACCATTTAAACACCGTCATCTTCTACAACATTGACAGTGGATGGACACACTGGGTTTATGTTCAGTTATTGATATATTTTACTGAAAAAGTCAGTTTTTCTGCAGTTATCTCTGCTTTTGATATGAAAACCCTCAACTTTAATCTGAGCTTCTATGAACATCTTCATGATCAATAAATTAAATACTGGAAAATACCTGATTTATACTGATAAAATACAAAATACAGAGGATAATACTGTAAATAAATGGTGATAAATCACTTAAGAAAGGTTAGACATACAGAAAATTTCATTTGGGAACTGACATAAAAGTAGCGCTGGGTCTTTATGGGTTAATAATATACACTGCACTTCAATAATTAGAGTATTAAAATATGATAGTAGTACCGGTAATTAACAAAACTTCAACTAGCAAAATCTCAACAAGTTTTTCATGTTTTGCTTTAGGTTCCAAGAAGAATATCTACACTGATGCCTTAAAGCAAATGCTGATCTCCTCTCCTCCTCCAGTACTTACCCTTCATTTGAAAAGGTTTCAACAGGTAATCTACTCGGAAAAACAGAGGATTCATTAGCTAAGTTTCTGTGCGGGCCACATGCTTTGGCAAAAAAGACTTACGGTCCTGCGATTCTTGTAGGCAAAATTTCAATTTTCATTTCCTCATTAGTAGAAAAAAATGCACGTATTGGTTATATTGAAATTAGATTTTTCCAAGTCACACACATAAGCTTAAACTAATAGCTATAATTTTGTATGTTTTACACAGTACCTCTGTCTGCTCAGTCAGATATACTCAAGACCACGATTCCAATCTTTGGTTTAACTGATGATGATGATTTAATGGTTAACCTATGACTGATTCAATCACTTCTGAATGCCCTCCTAATGTCTACAACAGTTTTGTGGTTCAGTAGAGTAGATTTCTTAGCCGTAATGGGAGAGATTAGTGACAAGTTTGGTGTGTTTGCATTCTCTTAGCTTTGGTTTTGATGATAAAGATGAAAAGAAGTCCAAATCTGTGTGTTTGGCCCATGGTTCATCTACTTGACAGACTGTGAAGCTTCCGTAGATGGGCCTTTGTTGTCTCACAAAACAATAATTTACTGACTGTTAGATCTTTTTATGTGGCGCTGCAATTTGCTAGTCCATGAATATGATGTTAAAGATCATCACAGAGGTCGTCTGATTGTTATTGAGCCAACAGTTTTCACAAAATAGTTGTTTATTCAAGGACCTGAGCCACTTCCCCCATAGGTCTCCATTCAATCAGATGAGAACACCCAGACATGTGTTTTTAATCAAAAAATCATGGATTCTGTGTCATTTAATCAAAATGATCAGTATGCAACAGATGATGTATTTCATGTTCTCCATTTCTGCAAATATATCAGCCTATATCTGGACATTTGAAGTACATTTATTTAACTACACAGGCTAATATTGCCATGTAATTAATGTGCAGCTCTGGTTGATGTTAAGAAACTTTTGAAACACTTTGATATTTTATCTTCATCTGAAATTTAATGAGATTGCTTCTCTTTCATTTAGAATGGCTACAGTATTTGTAAAGTGAACAGGCATGTCCAGTTCCCTATGATCCTGGACCTGGCCCCGTTCTGTGCTATAAAGTGCAAGGTATTGTAACTTTTCATACAGCAGCCTTTTATTGGATATCTAATACTTTAAATGGCTGTTTATGCATATATCACTGCTTATCATGAAATATGGATTGTTTGAATGCTAACAGAGATTGTCCCTTTACAGAACGGGACAGAGGGAGATGATAAAATCCTGTACAGTCTGTATGGTGTTGTAGAGCACAGTGGAACAATGAGATCAGGCCATTACACGGCCTATGTGAAAGCACGTCCTCAGGTCCCTGTGTCATTGTCCAACGGAGTAGGAGCAGAAGGTAGGTGGCCACGGGCATTAAAACTATCAGAGCGATCACTCAGTACTGATATTTTTAGTATCTCCTCTAACGCTTTTACCCACTTCAGGAGATGCAGAGCCACCCAGAGGAACCTGGTTCCATATCAGTGACACCAGCGTCCAGCCTGTGACCGAGAGCAAAGTTCAGAGTTGTCAAGCCTACCTCCTCTTTTACGAAAGGATCCTTTAAACGACTTTAGCTTCATCACTCAGGAAATGCAAACCAACTTGCATCAGGTTAAAAAATATTGATAAAATATTGATTGAGGGGGGTGTTGACAGTTTGACCACATTGAACAGCTGTATGTCTCCTGGGATGCAAGAATACAATGAAAATCAATTTTGACTCTGACCATAATGTGGAATTGTGTTTTGTATAAACCACCAATAGATGACACTTATGTAGATAAATGAAAGCTAGAGGAAGGATAATTTGTACCAAATATTTATATGTTTATTTTTTAACAATATGTAAAGAAATGCCTCCAAATCAACACTTGTGTGGTGTCTTTTTGACTGGTTTCGACTGAGCATGCGCAGAAAGTTGGAGTCTTTCCTGGTCCTCAAGTGTCACATGACGAGAGGAAAGTGTGGTTCCGGATGGATAGAATCACCTCTACACAAAAATTACACCCGTTATCGAGCTGACATGGCAGGTCAGTGAACACCTGGTGTCTTAAAATGCCGTTTACCCGCCGTTTCAGACGGTTGTTAGTCTCCGCTAAAGGCAGGAAGATGTGTGGGCTAGTTAGAACAAGTTAACTGCTAACGAACTGGCCTAGCGCGAGGCTTTTCCGTTAAATGTTTCCAGTTATGTACGTTATCAATAGAGATATTTTTTAATAAAGTAATGTCGGTTTTTAGTAGTGTTTTTTTTTAGTAGTCGACCTTTATTAACTACATATTAATATCGATTTACTGGTCCAACAGGCCATTTTCGGTAACTTGACTAAACATGAGTCAGCATTTCCAACTGCCAAAGTTGGATTAAAATAAACATCTTGATCACGATGGCTTTAAATGATGTACAAACTACAGGTAGATGATATATGAACGATAAAAAAGGCCTATATGATTAAATAATAAGTCCAGTATATAATGTACTGACACGGAGACGTACAAGTTAAATATATTGTTTGGCGTTCAGGAACCTTTTTTTAGAGATTGTAAATACAAGCATGTAGAAAATAAATATAAGCGACACTAATACAAAAGACAAGCAGAAGAAGTATAACAGGCTATAAGGAGAATATAATATTAGGTTGTAGGGATTTTCCATGTCTCCTAAAATGTCAAAAGGTTATTACTTTTTAATAAACTGATGTCAATTCAACACTAGGGCTGAGGACGTAACTATAAATATTTGTTTGTGAATATACACCAATCAGCCATAACATTCTGACCACACACAGGCAAAGTGATATTAATTTTGTTTATCTTGTTACAATGGGACCTGTCAGTGGGTGGGATATATTCAAGTGAACATATAATCCTCAAAGATGATGTATGAGAAACAGCAAAATGGGCAAGAGTATGGATCTGAGCAACTTTGAAAAGGGAGAAATTGTAATGGTTAATTCTCTGGGTCAAAGCATCTGCAGATTTTGTTGGGCATTTCCAGTGTAAAGTGGTCAGTACCTACATAAAGTTGTCTAATGGACAACAACCGGATGTCAACAAATGAAGCATCTATTACAATCTATTTGGCCCTTGTCAAAGTCACTCAGTTCCTTCTGTTGCTCATTTTGCTGCTTCCAACACACTCTCTTCAAGATCTACATCTTCACTTGCTGCCTAAAGCATCCAACCTAGTGAAATAATCAATTTTAGTATCACTTCTCCTGTCAGTGGTCAGAATATTTTGGTTCAAATGAGTAAATTTATTACATACGCCAAGCTCATTGTTGATCAAATATTCCAAGCTCATGTGTCATTGTAACAGATATTTCAAAGATTAAGTTAGCAGGTTTATAGATGTTAGATTGTAAATGTATCTTAAAATACACTCCATTGTTTATTTTACTTTTCAAGAACCCTTTACATCACTTAAAAGAGGCAGTATCAGAGCTACTTCAAGTCTTATAATCTCTTTTTTGTATGTTTAGATGTACTTTAGTCATTTCACAAGTACGGTATCTCACTTGGGTTTTTTCCCTAGACAGTAGATGAATTCCTAGAAGAATTTTACTGTAGAAAATCACACTTTACACCTAGAAGTGGGAGCACACCCTCTACTGTTGCACTTGAACCTCATTTAACGCCCTTTAACACAGGCTGATCCTGCAACAACAATGTCACTCCAAGCCCCTCGGACATCAGCGTTCACCTTCCAGTCCGCCGTGCACAGCGCCCACGTTCTGCAGTGTCTGAACGAGCAGAGGCAGCGGGATGTCCTGTGTGATGTGACGGTGGTGGTAGAAAACAAGAGCTTCAGGGCCCACTGGTCCGTGTTGGCGTCCTGCAGTGCATACTTCCACAGCAGGGTCACCAATGTCACCAGACAAAGTCCAATCGTCACGTTGCCAGATGAGGTCAGACATGGCTGATTATTTGTTCTGTTCATTAACCTTTTCTGACTTTTAATTGTACTTGTATGCAGGTCATACACACCAGAAATTTACTGTAAGGCTAAGTTCAACAATTAAATCAATGTTAAAAGCAAAGTATGTAATATTCCCCAGAAAAGACAATATATAGACAATAATAATCCCTTATCATTATTTTCCTCTCGTTTTTTTTGTTTTTGCTGTGTTTGGGATATTTCATGGGGTGTGGATCTTTGATAGTGGGTTTGTACATCCAGCCAATAACAGCATCACACAACATTAGAAAAACAAAGCCACTCTTCTCACCTCAGTACTCTGACAGGCACTGCAGTTTTTGATTGATTATTTTATTTTGAATATAACATTAAAACCAAAACAACAAAAAAAATTATAGAAAAAGAAAACATTCTAAAAGGAGCAGGATGAAGTTTGACTTATATGCTCCCACCCCCTTACCCCATCCTTCTACCTGCCCTAATTTCCCATGTCAGATCCCTTCAGTAACTCAACAAATCCTATCAGAATAATTTCTGACTGACAGTTTCTATCCGAGTCAAACTTCGTGGCAGTTGACACACAAAGACACCTCCCTGTCTATTGCCAAGAAGGAAAGAGGAGAAACAGTAAAGAGGAAGTGTGTGGTTTGTTTGCAGTTCCCTTTAGAAGAGTTTATGTATGTGTTAGAGGAAAATTGCTGAGACAACAATTAGAAAGTAATGTTTTACTTTTCTGTTTTGCTGTTTTTTTCTCTCTATTGGTGCTCATTCAATTACTGCTTTATTTCCTTTTTTTGCTAAGCGCAGTGTTGAAGCTAAGTTTCAGTACTCTTTACAAACACAAGTGATGGTGTTACATACTATGCCTTTAAAAATAACACTTTCTGTATTCTTAAATAGAATGGTGAATGGCTAAAATGGCTTTTGCACTAGATGTTTAATTTGACATTTGCTGAGAAAATGCAGGCATTGATGGGTTTTGGTTTGTCACAACATACCTGACTTTTATGTACTTTTTCTTTCTTTGTTTAATAGACGTCATTTCCTCAGCACATACACATCCACATCCACATCCATTCTTGACATTCAGGTCACCACAGATGATGTGAACCAGTGATTCTAAATGTGAGTTGGTATAAAAGCTGCATCCAGGAAAGGTCTAGTTTTATTTTTAGGAACAAAGATTGGCAGAGAAACATTAGTTTTTAAAACAAGATAATCCTTTATTAATCCCATGATGAGGAAATTTGCAATTTTATCAAATGAGGGGGAAAAATGAATAATACATTTAAACCAGTGTTCCTCAAAGAAAAGCAGGAACGGAATGTGTGGTCTTTGTAATGCTGCATGAAGAACAGTCATCTGTGGCTAATAGGGATGTAATGGTTCAGTTCTGGGGTCAGTTTGGTACTGTATGTTTTCAGAACAGAGGAGACACAAGTGTTATAATTAAGGCACTAAAATGCTGCATAAAGTCAGCAAGAATTTACTGGTTTTCTCTCAAGTGGGAAACAAATCTCTTCACAGCACCTCATTTTGGTTGGAATACAGGCAAAGCACACTTGTTAACTGATGACAGAAACAATAGCTGTGCTCCTAAAAGCTTCTTTAGTTGCTCCAGAGACTAAACCAATATTCTGAAACTGATGCACACATTTATGACATCGGTTACACGTTGTCTCAAGCAGCTGAAATATCTGCTAGGTTATGTAAATTAGGTTATGTCGATTACAGCTGGACAGATGGCGTATAAGTAACGCAGCCTTTCTGTTTGTCAACACTGAGGACAGAACCACCTTGACTCCTTCATACGGTCTGAGTATGTGTTAACCTCTGGAGCTAATCTGACCGTCACTGACGTCTACATATTATTCTACCGGCACCGTTTCTTTCATTGTGATACTCTCAGGACGCACGGAAGTCACGGGACAGTGTATATCTACTATTAATTAAATTTAACACAAATGAAATCGTACTGTTGTACTATTACCGAGAGGAAACACGACGAGGCGGGTGTCAAATTGAGGTGAGGTCGGTAGTGTGTTCAGGTGTTATCGGATAAAAACAACACCGGGAATCCGGTGCTCATTGAGTCGTATATTAAGAGCTAAGATAAAGACACATGGCGCAAGAAGTACGCTAAAATATGAATGTTAATCATATTGGTGAATACTCTATACAACTTTAGAGGCTAACCTTGCTAGCATGTACGCTGCCAAAACAGTCCGGGTAGAACTCACGACCTAGAACCTTTGTTCCGGGAGCGCGACTGTGGGTACATAAATAGACTTCTGACAGTAAATGTTAGGCTCACATGGCGAACCGAGCATACCTTTACACCTTTAATAGCTGATAGAACCATCAGGATTATTTTGTAAAATCTGTGCCAAGCTGTACGTTATGCAGTTATATCTACAAATGCCAGTTTTGACCCTACTGAAGGGAAGCCGCAAGTTAACTCAGGCTGAATATGATAATGGACACTATGATAGCCCTCAGAAAGTGAAACTATACATCTCAATCTCCTTGTAGTAGTTGTAGTTGACTGTCGGTTATAAATCCTGATCCTCCATGTTAATCTGCGGGATGTAAGCCAAACTAAAACCTTAAAGTGTACATCCAATGCAAGTTCCAAAAGATCATTTTAGTTGTTCTAAGTCTAGATTTCATGAGACTGATCTATGCTAAAATCATATTTCTTTTAAAAATATATCTCCACAATGTTAGACAAACTGTAACAGCACTGATTGCACTAAGTATTCATTTTACTGAGTCCGAACAAATTTTAAGAATATTGGTATGGTGAATGATGTTTTGACAACTTGTGGCCAGTCAGCGAACAGTCTTATTCTTAATGCGGTGTTTATTACAGTCCCACATTTTAACTTTGCTTTGTTACCAATGGGCTACAAATGGACGATATTAATTACCAACAACAAAAACCTGCTTAAATAGGACAAAATATTATGATTAGGTGGTAACTTGATCTTAATGTAAACTATACAACAAACTGTACTAATGTTATAAAAAACACTGACAAACTATAAATTAGTTGCTGTTAATTAAAATGTCATCTCTTGTTTGCTTGTCAGTACTATGATGTTAGTGTTTAATATTAAATTTGTTGTTGGTTGTTAGTCCTACAACATAGTGTAATGCTGTACTGAAATTAGTTTATGTACTGTTAAAGGCATCTGGCCATGTCATATTATTATAAGTCTGCTGCCAGGTGGTAGTAATATCCTTAATCATCTGCATCTCCAAATCCATGTTTATAAATCATGTCATCATAAATGTCAGAGGGGTGTAATCTATTGCAGAGAATGTGTTATCACTGGACACCAGCCAGTTTAATTCAACACTCGTTCTCCAAATTGCCCCCACTTTCCATAATGTAGATTTAACTTGATGATTTATGAGTATGTTCAAACTATTTTAGCTGATGCAACCTTTAAGTTGTTGCATTGACACCAAGCTATTCATGAACTTGTCTATTTTGGAATAAGTGGATATGCTCTATGCTCATATGCTCTAGACTAAAGAACAAAACCACCACCTAGAATGATATCAGCAAGTCCAGAAGCCAGGGTCTGTAATGGTCTGGGGCTGTGCCATTGTGCCTGTCAAAGGTCATTGTGACTTCTGCGATGCACCAGTAAAGCTGAGAAGTACACTGACAGTTTAGAGCAACACACGCTGCCTTTAGGACAGCAACTTTTACAGGGACAAGAGATGCATATTTCATCAGGACAGTGCAAACCCATGTACAGCATACATTACAACAGCCAGGCTGAGGAAGAATAGGGTTTTGGGGGCCGGACTGACATGCCTGCAGTCTTGACTTGTCCTAAATAACAAATGTGGCACATCTTGTAACACAAAACTTGACACCAAAACCTTAATGTTGCACAGCTTCAGACTTGCAGAAAGAACAGGGTAAATGACCAGCATCTGCATCTATGTCACTTGGTGTCTTCAGACCATACACATCTTTCTTTAAGTGTTTTGAAAACTAATGGGATTAGTGTTTATTTTAAAAAGGCACTGCATTTCACCAGGTGAAACATTTTCATTGTGTTGCGTAATATAGTACAGCATTCATTAATCAGTGGTCGCTTGAGTTTTAATTTAACGAACTGTCACTACTCTTTCTGAAGTGGAGTTATATTTTATAGGTGAATCTATCACTGTATTGTGTTGGCATAATGTTTATCATCCTGCATATTTTAGTGTAGCATCACTCTTCTCCCAGCTTTAACGTTTTAGAAATGTATTGTTCCCACTGAAGTCTGTAATATGGTGTCAGGACTAAACCTACAAAGTGTGCATTTTTATCACACCTTGACTTTTTTATGCCTCTACAGTTTGCTGTATCTTCTCTTTTCACAGGTGACTATAGAGGGGTTTGAACCTTTACTTCAGTTTGCCTACACATCAAAGCTGCTCTTCACCAAAGAAAACATTCATGCCATTCACAGCAGTGCTGAGTTTTTAGGATTTCACAACTTGGAGTTGGCATGCTTTGATTTCATCATCCCAAAGTTTTCAGAAGGCAAAAGAACCACACAGGAGGTCAAGCTAGCCTGTTGTCGGAGTGAGCGTCCCACTGCCAGTTTTGGCTCCGGTATAGAGAGCAGCCAGCAAGAGTCATTTCAGACTCGCAGCTCAGTGCCTTCAGGAGGTAATGAACAAACGGATTTCACTTCACAGTGTCCTCAGAGCTCGCAGAGTCAGATGAACAGCAGCGAAGAACACTTCTCTCTGGAAAACTGCGGACCACAAATGACCCCCTTATCTCTCGAGTTAGCGCCAAGCGGTGTGTGCCCCATGTTGTCCTTGCAATGTTCAGACTCCAGCAAAGAAGATCATCCGGCTCAGTTCTGCGAAAGAAATATTTTAGAGGTAGGAGATATGTGCAATCAGAGTGAGTTGAGTTTGGCAGACTGTGGGCTTCCCTGTGAGCTGTCAGCCCCAGGGGATGTAAATCTACCAGACCTCATTGAGCCAGCCGGCAGAGATCTTAAACAGACAGTGGAGACACTTGGTGCTGAAACCAACACTAACCCGAGTTCATGTCCACTTGGCACATCAGGAGCAGAAGATTGCAGTGAGTTGTCAGATCAGACCAAGGCTGGCCTTGAACAGAGAATGTCAGGTGATCTTTCAGACACTGCACTCACTGCTCTAAGCCACAAAGAGGGATTTGGGGAAAGAAGCAGTGTTGAGAGGGAGGTAGCAGAACATCTGGCAAAGGGGTTTTGGTCTGACCTGTGCCCATCTCAGGCTCAATCACTCCCCTTGGATCCTGTGGACCAAGTCAAGCTGACGAAAGCCTCAGACTTTCATTGGCTGAAACAGCTGGACCTGAGCTCCAGCGTTGGAGACTGTCCCTTCCTCAGAGACCTGGGAACAAGTGACGAGCAGGCTTCAAACACTGACTGCATGTCCCAGTCTGCTAAGAGCCCATACGTGTCCTCCTCACTCAACTCAGGAGATGATTCAGAACTGGACACAGATGGAGACACTGAGGCCAACAACAAAAGAGCAGCAGAGGTCACTATGATTAACAACTTATATTTTTATTGAAAGCTGACGGTATTAAGTAAAACGAATAATCCTTAATGCCTTTGCTCTGCAGATTCAGCTCCCATTCCCAGTCGAGCAGATCTCTTCTGTGAGCCGGCGTGCCTTCCAGCAGCTTCTGAGAAACCATGAGCTGACTCAGGATCAGCTGGAGTTTGTCCATGATGTGCGTCGGCGAAGTAAAAATCGTGTGGCTGCGCAGCGGTGCAGGAAGAGGAAGCTAGATGGTATCAATCAGCTAGAATGTGAAATCAAATCTTTGGTAAGTTTCCCTCACAGATGTGCTAACATGCATGTTATATTTCTTGTTCTGTACTGAAGAGATTATTATGACTGAAGTTTTGCCTGCTGGCAATAAAGTGGGCTTTACTGACCTCTAGTGGTGTTCACTGGGAAAGTTTTGTCTTCCTATTGAGCACAATCATCATGCTTTTTTCACAGGTTACCCAGAATGTTCAGTAGTTAATTAACACAACACAACTAGACCTCAAACAGAAATAATGATGCTTACTTACTCCTTCTTTCAAAGTACTACTACACTGTGCTGTGGTACTTTATTACATATAGTAAAGTTATCCATTCAGTACCACGAGTAAACATATGTACATATTATCAGCAAAATGTTGTGAAGTAAATGTAAAAGTAGTCACTGTGCAGCAAAATGGTCACTAAGTCAATGTTTGGAGATATGTTGTTTTCACAGAACAGAGAGGGGATGACTAATTGGAATGTGTAAAGTAACAAAGGCTGTCAGACAAATGCAGTGTTTGCCTTTGAGATGTAGTAGAAGTAAGAGTACTTATTCACATTCCATCATATTTATGTTGATAGAGATTGTGAATTCAATATTTTGTAAAATCTTCTCAATGTCTAAGTGATATCATTACAGTGTCACATTAATTCCTGTTTTATGTCCTAATGAAGCCATTTTGGTGATGGGCTGACGTGTCTGACCTGTGATGTCAACTCTATTCTGCAGAAAAGTGAGAAAGAGCTGCTGCTGCGGGAGCGAAGCGAATTAGAGCAAAACTTGGAGGCCACACGACAAAGCCTCTGCAGTTTATATAAGGGTGTCAGCATCGAGTTTGGCTCTGAACAAGACCACATGCAGATACTGGCCAAGCTGTCCTCCCTAGACTGCCCGGTCTCGTCCTCTGGCCACTCGGTTACAGGAGACGACTCCCGGATCGCTGTTGAAATGGTGAGTTGTTCATCAGAGTGCGACCCACCGGGGCCACCCACAGCCCCCACTGAAAACACAGAAGCACAGACTGGTGCACAGACACAGGAGGTCGGCCCCGTCCCTCCTCTGTTCAACACCTGTCTGGACATGAACAGCTTTTAAATGACCGTCAACTCCACTGCTACCTCTGACCCTGCAGGACCAAGGGCAGGAGCTGCAGTTTTGATCATATACTGTAGTCCCCTTTTGGGATGCTATACTTTGTTCCAGTGATTTCTGCCTGATATCAGTACCTTCCTTTCACTTACAGTGTCCTGCTGTATCTTAAACTTTTCACTGTAGTAACAAAATTCAGTGTTGATCATTTCAAAGGTGCAAACAGTTTTCAGGTAATTCCCACAATCTTCCAGCGGTAAGTTAGGGTTTGTTTTCCTCTCTCAGGGAAAATCCACAACCTGACCGTGTTTTGATTCTCTTTGCACGCTCACCTGACTCATCTGAACAACCACATAGTTGTGAAAGGAAGAATCTTCTTTCATTTGAGTCTATCGTCATGAACTTGTACTGTATTATTTCACCACTATGCCGTTTTCCATGATTCTACATGTATAGCACTAACAGAACTCATTGAAGTCAATGAAATGGCATTGTTACAGCTAACACGGCTTCTTAACAGCATTAATACCATGTCGGTTGACAGTTGGACTTAACGGAAGGGTAGTTGTAATGCATATGAAACAGTGTTACAGAGGATCATAATTATGCAAAATGTGCCTTATCCAGAAGTATAGTATGAATTCAGGCTTTATTTAGGCTGTCCATGTATGGTTTTTTTCCAAGCAGTGTTGCACATTAATCCACATCGCATATCGGTAGCATTCTTTTATGTGGTATGTCTGCATGAGTATTTTTTATTCAACATTTCATGGATTAGATTTAAATAAAGCTTTTTCTGTACCATTTAGTTCCTCATTTCAATGTGTTGCTGCCTTGTTGATGTACAGTACAACGATCTGACCAGTAGGTGGAAGTACAGCTCCAGTAACTGTGTGGGCTGTGAAGACCCATAGGTGACGAATCTGAAGGGAAAGCCTGATGGGAGTGGTCTTTCCCAGGGCGTTGACCCCATCCGTAGGGCACGAGGGATCCCCGAGTGGTTTGAGTAAGAACATGATCATTATTCTAGCAGACAGCAGGGCTTTCAGTCACCAGATCTCCTTTAAAGTAATAAAAATAAATGAAAGATCTTAAAGAAAACTGAGATTGGCTCTGAAATCTGTTTGCTAATAACAGTATGTCTTGGTCTGAAAGTCATCTGCATATGTCAGTGTTTGTTCCTTTTGTTTGCAAAATTGTTCGCTCATTATCAAACACAGACCCAGTAGTGGAAAACGTTTCATTCTAGAGCCAGTTTTGTCTGTCTGTTGGTCTCTATTATGTTTAAAATGTGAATACACGCAAAATGTCTTAAGGGAATTTCTTCAAATTTAGCACAAAAGTTCACTTGGACTCAACAATGAACTTAAAGGATTTAGTTGACCAAAGTTCACGGTCGCTGTGATTTCACAAAACATGTTTTTGGCCATAACTCTAGATTTCAGAACATGATGCAAGGATAGTAGACTCCTCTGGTTGAACTTAGGGTCCTTGTATTTTAGATTTTTTAGCAGATTTAAAAATCTGCTGTAGTTGTACTCGTTAATACTGTAAATATAATGAATGTAAATCGGGGCTGAAATTAAGCTGGGGTCAGCTGGGGTGTAAATGGGTCTAAGTTACATCAACAATTTAGCAGAAAAAGAGGATTCTGAAAAGGCTATGTGTATACGGCCATTAGACCTGCATTTGAGCAGAGCAAAGGTAATTGTCATCAAAGTCTAAGGTGTGTCAAACATCCGGCCTGTGGGTAAAAACCGGCCTGCTAAAGGATCCCCTCCGGTCCGTGGGATGAATTTGTGAAATGCAAAAATTACACTGAAGTAATTAACAGTCAAGGGTGTCCAAATCATCATAGTTCAGGGGCCACATACAGACCAATATGATCTAAAGTGGGTCGGACCAGTAAAAAACTACCATAATAACCTATAAATAATGAAAAACTTTTTTTTCTCTCTTTTAGTGAAAAAAAGTAAAACTATGAATATATTTACATTTGCAAAGTATCCTTTCAAAAAAAATGAATAACCTGGAGAAATATGAACAATCTGAAATGTCTCAAGAAAAATAAGTGCAATTTTAAAACTATTATGTCTGTTGCTAAATGTTTTGTGCATTTGTAGATCCACTGCCATCTATAAGTTGTAATGCACATGCACATGATAAGCTGAGGAATAATGTTAAAGTTACACCTTTTTTTTCTAAAGAAATGTGAGGTTCAGGGTTGATGTTGTTCACATTTTTAAAGGACAGTTTGCAGACGTAAACATTTAATGTAATAATGTAATTTTACTTTTTTCATTCTAAAACATGAAAACAGAAACGTTTGGAGTCCACATTAATCACAGGTTATATTATTATTTTACTACCTGACATCATATAGGGTTGTCTTACATCCCTGAACTGTTGAGTCTGGTCTTGAATACAATGAATTAAAAAATAATAGTTGTAATGAAGATAAGGGTATCTATGTGAGATGCATCCATTTGAGATTTTCACATCCATAATAATATTTCTATATTCATGTACGTTTTAATGTTAGTCGCCTCCAAACTGGATAAAGTGAAGGTACTGTTGAGGTACCAGTCAGGTGATGCAACTACGGAAAATAAAACTCAGATGATTGATTTTAGTTCCTGTGCTGCTGCTGCTGCTGCTCAGAAAACAACTATAAGCAGTTCATGATGTTCAGGCGACAAAGCTGTCAACACTGAAGGAACTTTTCCACCAGTCGATGGAGTCAATATTTGTACATCCGCCGGGTTAACCTTATTTATGGTGCATTATGGCCTCAGTGTGTGGAAAGTTCAGAATCACGTGAAACAGTCACAGTTTGCAGTGTTCTATTATTACTTGTCTCTCAGGCCAGTTGTAATGTTGACATATAGTAGGTGCACGTATCGATCCCACTGGTCTACAAGTAAAATGCTTCCAGAATAAAAATAGTGAAATTTGACCACGTGTGAGTCACTGATAAAGAAAAGTCAAGTCAAAAATGCTGGTTGGATGGAGTTTCCAACATATAGTCTTGGGTCAAAATGTGAAATTGGAGAATTTAACAAGAGAATGGGTTTTCCTCCAAAGGAATATTTGTGTCAGAGCTACCAGATCTACTTCAAAACACGTTACAATACATTCAATTTACAGGTTCTATATAGTGGAAGATTTATACATCTATTATATAAATATACATAAACCAATATATATGTGTAATTTATCATATACCTTGAAAACATCAGCAAACCAGCACTTTTGTCATTAGTTTTCCAATTAATCTGATTAAAAATACATAACATTTAGCACATTTAATCTCTGAAGCAGATCATTTTTGACCAGTGTCATCTCAGATCAATATAAAAAGGCTTTCTCACTTCATTGTTATTTTTACATTTCATTCAAAATTCTGCACGTTTTGATTCTTGACGATATGAATTGTTACAGTTCTTCACCTTATTTTGTGCCCTCTAAAGTGACTACTCTTCTACTTGGGGACAGTGAATGGAGGGTAAAAAAAAAAAAAAAGAAAAAGAAAAAAAAGCAATCTCATTGTGTTTTCCTTAGAACACAATCCTCAAGGTTGAAGTGGTAATTACAGCACCGACCCTGAAGCAACTAATAAAACTCATACCTATCTTTGAGGAGTCGACACACACACACACTATCACACACTATCTCACACACACACACAAAGCTGCGGCTCTAAACTCGACAAGTAGTGTTGCTTCTAAAAGTCAAACGGATTAGATGATGATAATGCCGCAGACATCAGATATCATCTCCCTCCGCTGTAATGACACACATCTGGAGAAAATCCTCAAGTTGATGCTTGTGGAAACAGGCGTCACCTTCACATACCGACACGTTCCAGACAGTATGAACGGGGACCTATTTCTGAATTCAGCCTCTCAATAAATTAGGATTCTTCCTCTGTGTTTGCGTCTGTTCTGCACAGTTTTGGATTTTGGGAGTATTGTAGTGTAAAAAGTAAGATTATCCTCCTCTGCCAGCTACACAGGGAAAAGAGACTTGATTTGAAGAGGAAGCAGCTGTGCGGCATGGCAAGGTCAGAGGCCCATAATCCGCGGCCTCATTCATGCGAGATTAAAAACCTGCTCCGAGTTCTGATTAAGAACGCAGGGTTAGAAGATTAAAGACCAGCAAACAAAATGAAAGCAGTTTAAACCCAATCCTGGAATTCATCAGAATACCAAAACCTTAAACTGTCATTACAACGTGAGATTAATGCAAAGCCCCCTTGAACTCTGTCTGTCTTGATATATCTTCTGTGTCAAAGCCTATATTTCCTTTTTTTTCCCCTCCCAAAAAAAAAAAAAAAAAATCTGCATGAAGATGTCTCACTTTGTTCCACCCCCCCCCCATCCTCAGATTTGTCCTCATATAGACGTTTCAGCTCCATTCGTTTCCTTTAGTGCATCGCTTAAGATTACTGCCAATATAAATTCCCAATCCGTTTTTCATTTTGCTAAGAAAATCTATTGTTTTGTGTCGTACCTACTTTTTTGCAAGTCTGGCGATCGTGCGTATAAAAGGAGGCTCCAAAATAAGTTTGGAAGGAAGGATTAGGAAAACAGGAGGCAGCAGGAAAAACAAGGATTAGAAACATCTGGAAGTTGCTGGCAAGATTGCAAAGCAGAGAACATATACTGTATGCTAATAAACATCCAATAGAAATACATTTAAGGCTTATTGAAAACTGATTTTTAAACTCATTCAGACACAAAGCACACAATCCAACTACAAATCAAAATCTTTAGTTGCGTTTTTTGTTTTTTTTTTGCAGAAACCTTAACTCATAAAGACCTAAACAACTGCCTGTGACTAAAAGCATGTACTGATCTAAAATGTTTAATAACTGTTGAACCATTAATCATATCAATACATGTAAATAACGGAGGTAAAGCTCTGTTTCTCAGCTTTTCATGGTCATCAGATATGACCCATTTGGACATTCAGAGGCTCCGTAGTTACCGTGGAAACACCCTCATCTTCTACAACACTGATTCACCAGTAAAACCCATGGAGTTGGA
>JAPQRQ010000006.1:27506223-27523976 GCA_037367365.1 Apogon talboti | reverse complement strand
AAAAAAAAAAAAAAAAAAAAAGGAAAAACACAACACTCCAAATAACAGTAAAAACAAAACAGACAAGTAAAACTGTGTAAAAAAAAAAAAAAAAAAGCCCAAACATCTATTTCTATAGTGAGTCGGTCTCACTCACTGCTCTGTGTTTTGCCCCCCATCCATAGGTGGTGGGGGGCGCACTGAGCATGCTCAGAAGTCTATGGAAAGAACAAGGCCTATTCTACTAACATGTTTGGAAATTTTTCTTATTGAACAAATGGTTGAATGTTTAGGAATGTTTAAAATAAATCATACATACGTTCCGGAACGCTCACCACAGACACGTCAGGGGTTAAAGTTTGGCCCCTGATTGTACATACACACTAGAATTTTGAGCCAGACAGTATTCATATAATCTGTTCCTAACTGAATGCTATCCAACCGTGCCTTTATTTCATCCAGAGAGTCTTATACATTACATGTCATCCATTTTCTGTATTTCATTTTGCGTTGTTTGCATGATTTGCATACCAAGTATCAAAGTGTCATATGTGTGTATCATATGTGTGTAATATGTCATAATTTAACTATGTTAGCACAGTGTCTACAATTAATCTCGTGTGTGATTCTAAATTTGCATGCCTGACTCGGAAATAGGCTCTGCATGGATTTGGATATGAACATAGGATTTCTGAAGGGGATAGATTTTGACTAATCTTTCACATAGTAAATATTAAATCAAGAGCAATGCCAGAAATACCAAAAGACCACAAGGAGTATGCTTGATTGAAAAACACAAACTGGATTTGTGACAACACTGCATATGAAGTCTATGTGGTGTGGATGCAGTGAACAGATGATGATGATGATGATGATGATCACCTGCTTTAGAACATCAGCTGACGTCTGGTACGAGCAGTCAAATATGACATAGAACTCCTTCCCCTTCTTCATCTCTTTCAACAGAGGGCGGGCGTCTTTACTTCCTGTCGGCAGCTGACGGATTTTGATTTTAATGCTGTATCTGGAAGGAGCTTTGATCAGCTCTTGCAAACGGATCAGTCCTTGAATTAAAAGACAATTATACCATTATTACACCCCACAGTCACATTTCTTTCACCTAATCCCAGTATTATAGCCTTATTTAATCTCCAGTTTTTACAAAAACTTCCACTCAGTTTCCTAGTTGATTAAATTTCTAAGTTAAGCACTCCACATTTTTTGTTGATGGCCTTGGTGAAAAAACATTGAGCCGCAAAAGACAGTAACTGACATTAAACAGGTCACACTTAATCAGACATCAGCATTTCTCTGTAATGATATGATACCAAAAGGAGCAAAAAAGTCCCTTTATATACAGAAATATTAATGATCTATTACGATATTGAATTAACTCAGTGAAATCAATTGGAGCATCATATAAATCAGTCTAAACTTACAAAATCAAAATTATGCTGAATTGAACGTGTTGAATTTGAGTTGATGGATTTGTTTTATATTTTTACCTCTTCTGATGAAATGATTGTGACAATGGGATTTATTCTTGATAAAGTGTAACTGAGACTCAGTATGTAATCATTGAACATGGTCAAAGGAAGAATGATTAATTAATTAATAAATAAATGGATATGAAATTGTTGCAGTTTGTCCTTGTGACCCCTGGAGGGTGGTAAAGATTTTCTCAGCACCAACGTAAATTCCAAATGACGATTGCTCTAAAATGTCTTGTTAAGATGATAGTCAAAAGTGAACCTACCTATCAGTCAGTTAAACAAGTAGAGTTAAGAATAATATTGTAAAACATATTCCGTTCAATGGAATTCACTGATTAACCTAACTGTGCTTAAATTTTTTTGTCATGTATGATATTGCAGTCTGATAAATGTTACACTGGTAATCAGTAAATGAATATATGATCTAGATTACTTCAGTTTTGGCTCATTTGTTTTCAGAGTACTGGAAATGTCAGTGTGCTGCTGCCATACTAGCATTGACGCTAGAATGTTCATGTTGCAGTTTCTTTCTTTGATCACCAGAGAGCACGTTATTTTAAAAAGAATTAGGTTGATGTATTGTCTTGTATATATATTTTTTACATTCTTATTTCTCTTTGCTTGGCTTTCGGTGATACTTTTAACATTAAATCCATAAATTAAATTTTATCAAAGTTTGCATTGCCTTATCTGTTCGTCACTGCGCCCCCTCGTGGTTTTGATAAGGAAGGCCAATGCACTAATTCCAGGAAAGTCTATAAACAAAAATCTTAAATTACGCAAAATATAATCAGGGGCTTTAGGGAGATACTTGCTTTTCAGTGCTTAATGTATTAACAAGTACAATGTCAACTTATAAATGAATGTTAAGTCATCATTCTTGCGTCATATTTAACGCATGCTCTGATGCTAGCTAGCAACTGGCGGCGCTAGAGCTAACAAAGTTTGCGCACAAAGTTTGCTAATTTGCGACATCTTACTCCACATATAGACAAAAAGGACATTAAGAACAAAGAGCTTGGCGGATATACATGCACCAAAGTGCTATTGTTATGCTGAAAAAAGGCAGGAGCTTCACATGACAACAAATGATAAGTTTTCTGCTCCCAAATAACCTTAATATCTAGTTAACTTTAACACCTAGCTAGCTAACGACGCACCAGGCTGGAATAAGATTATTGCTGCGTCCCCTAGACATTTCTGTTATTGGATTTTAATGTCATTGCACAATCGGAAATGACTGATCGTGACTTGAATAGGTGGTGATATCTGTTGATGGACTACTTGCATGCGTTTGTAAATACAAAGTTAAAGAAGAAGCTCTGCAAAAGGTAAGAAATCTGACTGAGCACAGTGATGTTCAGTGAATGAATGGAAGAGGTTCTGTTTGGCCAGACTGCACAGTTTTGAGATGTTTAGTTTATTTTTTCGCCATATTGGTGAGTTTATCTTGGACTGCACTGTCATGTTTACAGTATGTTAGTGCTTGTGGTGGACTACAGCTTCATAAAACATTCATTTCACTGACTCTGCACAGTTTAGGTTCAGTAGGTTGAATCAGCTGTTAATTCTATAGCTACCATAGTGCCCTAAGGGGAAGAACCTATTTGTAGCAATTTTTGACATTTTGTCTGCATCATAACTTTATGGTATATAATGCTGAGTTGCTTTTTAGTAGGTGGAGTTTGTTATAGCAGTGCAAAGCTAAAGCAATACAGGCAACCTGCAGTTACAAGTTTTAATATAAATATTTTTGAGGAGGTGACAATAATGGCACATTTTGTCTATGAAAGATAACAAGTAACAGAAATGCAACAAGTCTCCAGCCCAGGCTGTGTGTGTTTTACAGGCCAACAATCCAAAACATTATAACAACTGAATTTAAGATGATTACACAGATGACCATGGAATAAACTCAATCTGGGGATGCTCAAAAAGAAAATGATTTCTAAAAATGCACATCAGTATGGTAAACATATTTGATATAATTTGGCATAATGTTAGTTTTAATTACATCTGGCATATGCTACTGATGTGTTTTTTCTGCATTACTGCTTTTCCAGCCCCTCTGGGAATGACACCAGATGTCTCCTGTCATTTTATCCCATGTTCACTCACCAGTTGCATCCTCATACACAACCGTGACTGTCTTCCACTTGTAAAACTGCACTATGTCCAGCACAGCTCGGCTTATTGAGGCGTACTCAGGATAGAGGTTAATGTAGAAGTTGTCTTTGTTGTCCACTGAAGGGTGTTTCCAGCGCGTCTGGATGTGAGGGACTTCTAGGGCGTTACAAATGGACTGCACCGCACTGACAGATGAGCTGTGAGAGGGGCCGAACACTGCCCCGACGCCCAACGCCAGCTGGTCGCAGGCTGCAGGTATGAAACAGAGTGAAGGGAGAAAGTAGAAAACAGAGAAAGAGAAACGGTTTGATCCTAGTCTTATTAGTTTCAAAGTAATCCTTACCTCTTCTTGAGGCCTCAAAACTGTCAAACAAGTTTATCCTCTGGATGTCATAGGTCAATGTGGTGTTTGGCATTAAGGTCCGGTTCCTGTTTATGTTGGTTACGGCGAATTTAAAGGCCAGTTCTTCAACACTAATGGGCTCATTCTCCAACGTCTCAAAGATGCCCCCTGTAGAAAGAGAAGAAACACAAATGTTGGAAGCAGTCACCAGATATAACCAAAGAAAATTATTGATCCTAGTGCCTTTACACAGCACAGTTATTCACACTGATTATTATACTTTTCCAAATTTGAAGGTTATCACAGCAGTGCATAATGTAGCCCTGTTCCTCTTTGTACTTCTGTCACATAATACTACTGAGATGACAGGATTTAATCTCATTCAGCTTGACCTTTCCTCACTCCACCCTATTTACTTGACCTAAATTCTAAAAGCTGTCACAATAACACTTATGAAAGTGTGTTAGAATTTGGGTATGAAGCCATGCTACACATTTGTAGGCCAACTCTAAAGTAACCACGAATAAATTATCATGGCAGACAATTAAACGTCATGTACCATCTTTTCGCTGCCGCAGCAGTAACGCATGAACAGCTGTATTTATACACCCTCATATTTCATGGTGCCTTCATTTACTGTTGTATACAACAGTCATCTTCTATGAAACCCATTTCAGGTTTATGGTATCACACAGTCAAGTCATGAAATGTAATTTACAGTAAAGATGTTAAAGTTTTGTTGGTAGGCTGCCAAAACAGGCACAGTCTTATCTGTGTATAGCTGTACTTATACCTGGATTTCCAGAAAATGCAGTACCTTTTTTGTTCTTATCTACTGATTTCTCTTTAGCTGATTTTTCTCACTTGCTGTTTCTGTGGAGTTGCTCTCCAGACTTTTACTTTGCAAATGTGAAGGTTTCATTAAATCCCACAGCGGCATCTTTGTCTTTAATGTCCTGCAAAGTGCTCATCTGCTCCGTGATATTACAGAAGAATCGTTTTTATTGAGCCATTTGGTGGCAGTTTTATATTAATTCAGCACTCATTCAGTTTTACAATATGTAGAAATCACAGCCTCTGGAAGATTAGAAAAATCCATGATGAAAATGCAAATCTAATCTTTGAGGTGTCTGTTTATGGAAAATGTGCATAAAATCAAACTGCATGGGAAGAGTCTGAATCACAGACCAGTGGATTTATGTTGAAGTGAAACACGACAGTCATTTTTTAAATTACTAAACCATACTTTGCCATGAGGCATGCAAGAGGGATTTACATGTCATATCTATCTCTACAGTAATTATTTTAAGTACGTGCTTACACCTGAAAGTAGAGTAAGAGAGCAGTTCTCTAAGCTAAAGCTGGTTCATTTAACATTTGTGGATGGGAATTGAGAAGTGCTTCTAAATAATCTCATCCAATGGAATCGTATGCCTCAAAGCTTTCGTTTTTTTCTTTTATCGATGTTTTTCTAACAATGACGTCAATTTCATGCATTCACACCACTGGAAACTTGAAACGACAAAGAGTCGTGGTGGAAAAGAAGACAAGGTCCAAAGCAGGTCTTCATTTTACAAGTAAAAGTGGCAGCAGTAAGAACAGAAACACCATAAATATAGTGAAAAGGGCTGCGTCCAACAATTATTTCCATTGCTGAATAATCTTTTGAATGATATTCTCTATTAGTCGTTTGGATTCTAAATGAGAAATATTATTTCTGAAAATCCAACTTGACATCTTCGAATATCATGTTTGACCCACAGTCCATAAATATTCAATGTACTGTCACAGAGGAGGAAAGAAACCAGCTAATTTTCACATTTAAGAATCTGGAATCAGAGAAGTTATTTATTATATTTAGTAGGTGGTAAGTAATTGAAACATTTTTCTGTGCAACATGGGTTTAAGTTTTAGCAACACTATATTTCACACACTTTACGGTGGTAAATATTCAGTTATTTCATACGCTCCACAAAGGCTTAGAACATTTGTTTTTCAATCAACACATTTGCATGAAAATGAACACTGTACAAATACTCTCTGATTTGTATCCGTTTTAGACAATGAAGCTGAAAATGTGTGAAGGCTTGCTTTTTTCCCCACACAGATCAGGAAACAACAATCAGATCTAATAAAGAATCACTAATGGAATTGGAATCAATACATTCTCATCAGTTCCTTTTCCTACCCATGTGTATTTTTATCTTAAGGCTCTTGGCAAATCCTTATTTTCATTATTGATTACCTGGTGTGCATTATTTGATTGACTTATTATTATATTTAGCTACAAAATGTCATAAAATACTGGAAAATGCCAATCATGGTTTCCCCGAGATCTTTATTTTCAAGATTTTCAGTTTATAAAAACAGAGAGCCTGTAAATGCTGTTGTTAGAGAAGCCATGGCTATTAATTAATAGAATATTATTACAGAAATTAGCTCATTGACTTTTTATTTTGTTACTAATCATTTTTCTTATTTTTTTAGTCTCATGTCCTAATTATTTCTAATTTCTTTTTTTAGACCATGTATGAAACATCGTATGAGGAGTCATAGACATCCACCTGTGTTGGAGGTACGTTCCGACAATAATATTTGACATGTCCTCTGCTGCAGGGCTGATTAAGGGCGCAATATTTTTTACAGTATGACAGTTGTCTCAGGCAGTATCACAGCATCATTTATGGAATTACACAACCATGATTAGTTTTATGATAAATTTCAGTGACCCTTTTGTTGAGCAAATGGCTTATTATAACTAAAGCTTGAAACAGTTTTTACTGAACTACATCTAAAAAGTTTCCCTTTTGGAAATAAATTAAGTAAAGCTGTTCATTTCCCATTTCAACTAAAGAAATCATGAGAAAAAGAGGAGCAGGACATTTTAGAAAGTATTTAGAACTGAATAAAGCATTTTCTATTTGGAACAATATAAATGAAAAAAAAAAAGTGCAAACAGGTTTGAGTATGTGTACAGCTACCTTTTTCTTCAGTACTTTAGACAAGCAACTTCGCACATACTGTAGGACATCCATAAATATTATACTTTAAACTGGTATAATTCTATAAGCTTATAAAACACTGACCAGTGTTTGCACAAAGAGTAAAAAAAAAGTACATTTTTGAAAACACAGTCCTTCCTCTGTTGGCTCTGTATCCCTGGGATGTGGGGAAGGGGGGCTGTTTAAGAGCTGAGACGATCAACCTGAAAACCATCCAACTCATAATCCACCACGCTGGTCCAGAAAGATGAGTGTCCTAGCATGCCACGGCCAGCAGTATGGCCGACAGTTTAACCCCAGCCAGGCACGAGCACTACATACAATGCTTTACATTCAGTTACGTAAAGCTCCGCATGAAAAACATTAGGATTAAGGCTAGAAAGTGCTGGATTGTCTGTGGATTGTCAGCACCTGCATAAAAGGCGGGGAGACTCGTGTGAGATCCAGTGTCCTTATCCCTGCTGAAAATGCCCCTGCACGTCGATTTCCCCTCAAGCCTTTCAAATGTGAATCATTATAAAACATCTGGGCCTGCAGTGCTAGGATTTCTGGGCTGAATGTTTGTTGCTGCATTTAAGTGCAGGCATAGTTATTTGTAATGTTTAATAACCGTTGTCGAATGGACCAATGACAGCCACGTTCATGGTTTTCCCACAGCAACACAAAGACAGGAATAAGGCACTTAGAAAGCAGTGCAATTTTCAGAAATGCTCAATCAATAGTTACATTAACCATGGACGTAGATCATAAATATGCCATTCCAGTGCTACAATAGTTTGCAAATGACCTCTCTTCAACACAGAGGCTACAGATGGCAATAGGTCATTGCACTCTCTAGCAGTCTTTGAAGAAGCGCCTGTGAAATTGTGATTGATTTGGAAGGAGAAAAGGCCTTTAAAAAGCTCCCCTTGAGACCTTAATTGTGAATGACCTTTTTCTTTGGTGTAGCATAGCCTCAAACCCCAAACTGAGAGAGCCTTGTCTGGACTCCCTGGTCACTAAACGTGCTTGAAAGTGCCAATCCTAATTATGGTTACCAAGCTTCAGCGAGCAGCTGCTAGGACCTGTTTAAGTCCGTCATTCTCTCTGCAGGGATATGGCATTTTTCAGGTAAAAATTCAATAACCATCTCTAGAAATTGCCAGAGAAATAGTTCTCATCACAGCACAACAAACAAACTCAAATGGCAGTGTCATTTCTAATCAGTGAGTCAGTTTGCTTCGGACTTTAACAAGGCTATGCAAAATAGATGGGCCCGTCTGAGCAAAAATAGCTGCTGCTATTTAGATTTTCTGATTTACATTTTTTGTAGTTGACCTCTAATCAAATGCTAATCACATGCAACCATCCCAAAGCAAGAGCTCCAAACTCAGACAGGAACTACATCTGCATGTGTCTGAAATAATGTATAAACAAAGTGAATCACCAGGTAATATTGGCAAAAAAGTACATTAGACAGTCTATACCAGTTCCTAAAATAAAAGGCAGTTAGTCTATTTAAAACCTGCATTCATCAGTGGCTTTTAATAATACATTGATATTATCCTTCCCAGTCTACTTAATGCGCCGCCTCTTCCAGTTTTAATTGTATATACCCTCGTTCGTCATCCCACAGTAGGTCTGTAAAGCTTCAGTGTTAATGAAAACATACTGGGAGCAGCTGTTCACAGTGGCAACATCCTTAACAAGACAGTTTTGGTTCAGCTTTTATATGTTCAACGAGCTATATAAACTATTTACACTCTTATTGTCTGCAAAATTTGTTAATTTCCTCTTTTAGATTTGCAAAACGCCACAGTGGCAGAAAACAGTATTATCATTTCCTCTCATTTCCACCTGAGATAAAATCATATATTTCTTTTTTTAAGTATAATGAGTTTCTTGATTTCCTGAGCGTGGCCCATGGGATGCAGTGTGACAGCTGTTTGTCTGCAGCTCGGCATAAAGAGCACTGGTCCAAGCAATCGCAGCTTGTCCACATCAGCAAAACGCCACTGAATGATATCTGTACTGTTGAAAGGAGCTGAAGCCTTTGTTAAGAATAAAGCCTTTGGCAAACGTGCAGTGTTATATAGTGGAATTGACTGATCCAAATGACAGCTATAAACATCCACCTTGTCTCATGCTCACGTCCACACATCTGGAGTGAAGCTGCATCATTTATTTTTCTTTTATGGAAAATTAGTTTAGAATGATCTTACTCCATACAATACGTTCATGTATTTGAAAACTGAGGCAGGAAATCAAAGTCTTATCTCTTACAGTCATTTTCAATTAAAAGGCCTCACAAAACATGGTGCATATCACGAGAAAATAATTACGTTTGTACACACCGCAGGCTCCGACAATTATGATACTGTAGCGGTAAGATTGAGGCAACACTCATGTCCCAATTGTAGCCATCCAAACAGAGATATTTAAGTAAAGCAAACAACAGCATTACATATAAATCCTTTGTCAACCTTGCTTTGTTGATAGCCTGGTACAATATTAATCCATCTTCTTGCCTGATAAAAAAAAACGTTAAAACACCCAAGGATCGAAAGTGGCACCAGTGAGATTATAATAGCATCAGTGTTGCCAGATGGAACATGTTAAAGGTCCAGTGTGTAAGATTTAGCAGGCTGTGGGAGGACTGATTGCAGAAATGGAATCATTATTTTCATATCTCTAAAAACATTGAAATTTCGGATCACTGTGGGGGTTTTTTTACATTATTTTTCCTCCTACCTTTAGACCTTTAGCTGTTTATATCTACAGACAGAGGGAATAGGTCGCCGTTCAGAGTCCGCCATGTTTGTAAAGTAGCCCAGAATAGACTTCCTCTTCTTCTCCTTTTTTAGATTTTTAGCGGAGAGCATCCAGTATTACGGTACACCCACCTCACCCGCTATGTTTGAGTGTGGACCAGATTTAATATCCCCAAAACCAAAAACCCAGAACAAACAAACAAGTCACTTTTACGAGCGGTGTAAGAGAGAGTCTTAATTGCAATTTCCACCTTCACTGCCACGTGCCACTAACTATAACACACAAAAATATTATATCTGATAAAGTCATTGAATGCAAGTCGAGTAAATAATACAAGCCCGTTTTTCGATTATATTCAATATAAAATGCCTGAAATATGTGATTAGTTAACAGAATTTTACATACAGCTGTGCTCATGAGTTAAGTTGATCATCAGAACACATATGAGTGGCTGCAAAAACATTATGTGAGAAAAGACATGTTTAAAGATGACTGTGATAATGTTGGGAAATTGATCTACAGTAGATGAGACTACACTGACTACAGCTACTATTACTGTAATGAAACCATCACATAATTGTATATTTAGCATTATTGACTATACATCATACAGAAGGCAAAACTATAGTGCAAATAAGGTACTTATACCTAGAGATACGCAAGACCAAAATCAATACTTGAAATAGAGAGCAACACTGTAAGAAGCATGTCTGAGATTATTTTATTTTTAAACTAAAACCTTCACTGTTTCACATATTGTTGGTTTTTCCATTTTCATAGCATTGTGAGTGTATGCAGATCTGCCATAATATATTCAAAACGTCATCTATAATTCAGGGTACAATATGATTAATAGAAGTCAAGATGAGATAAATAAAGTAATATCTTGAATGAAGAAATGTATTATTTGTCCCTAATTTATCTTTTTTTTTTTTTTTTTTTTTTTTTCTTGCAGCATGAAGCTGTGGCCTGAACACAAGGCTTCGGAGCATTGTGTGTTTGTGTGAGTCCAAAAATGGGTCATGAGATCATGGCTCAGCCCATCTTTGTTGTTTTGGACATCTGCATTTTATGAGGTAAGACAAACCAACACTGTAAAAGGACTCATAAGATTTAAAGAACGATCCAGCGCATATATAGTGTATATAGAGTCCGCTTTCAATAATGGTGTAGATAAAACAGAGAATAAGCATATCGCACTGTGTTTGCAGAAGACACATGGATCAATGCTTTCACTCAATAGGCTATTAGCTAGCAAATGAACAAATGGACAAAAAAGTTAGAGCTGCCTTGGATAATTTATACTAAAGTAATTATAAGTTTGATCTTAGAGATGCTGGCAAGGTAAAGCTGGAGCAGAAATCACTACACAAGCTGTTCTTGTGAGCCACTTTATGGTGCGTTGAAAACTTCAATAATATTCTGTCTATTCAAGCCTCCAAAATGCCATATAAAAAGCTATATATTAAAGGGAGTCTCTCTTGCAAAAAAATCACATTCCTATAATTTCAACTTTATTTCTCGCACCTTTGTAATTGCTAAGAATAAAAATAAATTCTTGCTCTAGTTAGAATTCCTTATTTTTCCAAATGATTTAAAGAATCACTGAGCTTCCATCTCATCTTTAATAGGCCAGACAATGCTGTGGGGTAATGCATGCTGGGAGGTCATAAAAACAAAAGATTTTGTTCATGCCGCAGGCAAATGCTGATAAAGCCTTGGGCTTTTCTTTTTATAGACTTCTGTTCCTCATTAAAGAGGAGAGAGCAAGAAAAATGCAATGAGTGAACCTTTCTTTAAAAAAACCCTGATACCCAGAGTGAGGTTAATGTGAAGAAACTAATCTAAGAGTCTAATGTGTGGGTTTGTCACTGTGTGCGATTATCATATGAAGAGGAGTCTTTTAAAGCAGAGGAACACAATGACGTAGTGTTTTGCTTTCTCCCACCTCCCCATCCTGGGTCAGTTCCCAGTGATACCCCCTCCTCCTCCCCAACTACACCACCAGTGCCACTCCAACCTGGGCTCATGCCAGACTGATCATGAATGAGGACCAACCAGTCTACTATCTTCGTTTGATGTGGAGCACTGAGGTTTCTCTGTTTCAGCGGTACCAGCGAGCACCACCAAAATATTACATGTCCAAATTTATGGTTAGGATCATAAAATGTATCAGTGCATCAAGAAAGTCCACTGAAAATCTAAAAAACACTGAGTATATGACCATGAAAAAGGAAGGAAATGATAATTGACTGTATTGGTGTATACATCACGTATGTCCAAAACACCAGCGAACATAGCAGATGAGACTAATTACAAGCAACAGCAAATCAACATTAAACAGCTAAATAAAGCCCAGGCCAAACCACAAACTGCTGCCTCTGTGCACTTCCCAGTGATGAGATTTGGTAGCTGCCTAAGTACCATATTTGGGGAAAGAGACTTTACGCATAAAGAAGATTAGTTTTAGTTGTTTAAAGGCTTGGGGAAGAAGATTTACCATTATTACCAACCCCAGTGAAAAGAGTGGTAGCCATTCACAATCTGATGCCAGTGCTTGCCAAGACAGAGAAATGTTAATTGAACCGAGCCACACACCATATGGAAGAGATTATGATGAGTGCGGGTCATGAAGAGAATGACAAAAGATTAGGTGGCCTCGGAGAGTGATAGATAATTTAGAAAGATTAACAACATACAGCACAGATCAGGACTGTTAGAGCGGAAAGGTGGCACCGGCCTACTGGCCTCTATCGTTATGCAACACCAGACTGATTGGAAGAATCTTTAGAAGTAGAGGAAATATAGAAAACTACAGAGCTGCCCTGGGCATTGGGTGGATCAGAGAGTCTCAGGGCCTAAATTAAAAAATGTAATTTTTGTGATGCAATCACCTAACTCATGAGAGGAATAGAAAATAACCAATGGGAGAGGAGCAGAGATCATTAATTTGCAAGCAAACACCAACTTGCTGTACACTTTTGTCTAAGTTACATCAGAAATCAAAGGGAGGGTGTTGAAATGTGCGCTCTGTTTGTCTAATTATAAGCACAGACTGAAATTGAAAGCAAAGTAGACTTTCATGTCTCAGAGGACACAGACACATTCACAGATGTCAGTGGAGATCAGCATCCACTGAGCAACCCAGTCTAAATACCTTTGTTCTTTGTTTTACTGTGACTGCCCACTCATTATTCTTAAGCTCTGTATTAATTTCAAAATCCTCTGTACCAAAGATGATATTGTGCCAAGAGTACATCCCTTCAGATGGCGCAGTAGGCCACTTTAATCACTCATCCTCTTCTGACCTGCGCTGTCAACACCAAGGAGCAGAAAGTGCGACTATGGAACTGGGCTAAAGTGTATTAACATGAATTTAACTTAAATCAGTTGTTTGTTCACATATACCTCTTTCATGAGACTCTATTAGAATATCTATAGGGAACCTCAAGCAATTAAACTACCAATATCAAAAAACTAGAATGGGAACATCAGACAGCATCACAACAACATGGAAAAAGTCAATTAATAGTTCTAACATGCTGTTCTGTCAATTTACTTTTAAACTTTACATGTCTAATCCAAGCTAAAGGAGCACAGGTGTATAGAGAATAGCAACATTGTCATC
Organism: Apogon talboti; assembly: GCA_037367365.1. NCBI lineage: Eukaryota > Metazoa > Chordata > Actinopteri > Kurtiformes > Apogonidae > Apogon > Apogon talboti. The sequence goes on along the minus strand of JAPQRQ010000006.1, from coordinate 27,510,653 downwards.
TGAAAAGTACCACATATAGGCAATGAGTGGCCTTGAACACACCGTGAGTGTCTTTAGCCTCATAAAGGAATAAAAAAAAAAGGGTGCCATGAATTACATTCTATAATATAAAGATGGACTTATCTACAGCAGTTGAGTTGTTAAAGTTGGCAGAAACAAATTTCTTTGCATATCCTGGCAGTACTTAATTAATTAAAATGGTTATGAGGCAATATTTTAGGGTGAAGCAAAATGTATATTCAGAGACCATAAGGGTAAAATCCCACAAATTATTGAAAGGTCATAATTTTATTTCACTGCTCATGCAAAGATAGAGCACTTTATTAATACGACTGAGAAATGAGGTTCAACCGATTGTAGGTCATAGGATGGAATATTAAAATAGGTATGGATTTCACAGTGGCAGACTGTGTTTTTAATATTTAAATAAACAGTAAATGAAAAATTCAGATCACTTACCAATTCTCAGGACTTGCGCAGAACTGAGCCAAAACTCTGCCATCAAGTAAAGCAGTGAAAATAACAGTCCCTTCCTTTTCGCCATGGTCCTCCCTCCGGAGTCAAATTTAACATTGATATCAGTTTTTCTTCCCTTGGTAATTCATGCTGATGACTTGCCAGTCTTTATATTCGTAACGAAAAACAAACTGGCATCCGACCCACATCCTTCCCTCACACATTGTGATGAGAAAAAAACATCAACAAAAACAAAAACACACGCTCCACTTGTTTCACGACCAAAAGAACTCCAGTTTTTTCCATTCTAAAATCCTTTATGTGTTACTATGGTTTTGCTTCCTGGATTCACTGTCCTGGCATCCCCCTTATCATGTTTTTTTTCCCGGTGCACACTTGAATTGTAGGCTGCAACTAAGGAGGAGGACCGTGCGCTGTGCTCCTGCTGTCAAGTGAGCAAGAGCACAAAACAGCATGTCTGGTGACAGTTTTCAAAATAAAAGATACATAAGTGGCAAGTAGAGAATATTAACACTATGAAGGGGAAAAATCAGTCACAGAGGAAAGTGGTCAGTAGTTAACGAAGCATAAAGATAATACAGATTAGAAAGGTGCTACATCAGGTTATATCCATAGATGTAACTGATATTTTTATTATTAATTGTAATTTAATAACATGATATATCTAATGTGTATATTTACACTTGATACCATTTTCAAAGCTCGTTCTTTTCACAGATATCGTTCATAGTTCTCATATGTACTTCATTCAGGATCATACCCTCCAGTCTCCCAAAGTCCAGTCTTGTATAGATCCCCTTTTTAAGTGTTTGTATCATCTTCCAGCACCGGTTGATGCTTTTATTATGAAACAGCGCCTGCCTTGCTTCCGGTCTGGCTCTGACTGGCTGAGGCTGATTTGACACAGCCGAGTGATGCTCCCGTGCAGGCGCTCAATTGAGGGCATAGCCAAGCCGCTGATCCGCAAACATGGATACGTCCTGAAGATTAACTTCAAATCTGGCCACATTCGACCTCGACAACGTCTTTGCTTTGGTACACCGAGGAATGATTAAATCTTTGCTCCAGTCCTGATGGAAATGCAAATCTAATCTTCAAACTGGTCTGTGACGCTCTCTTGAAGATTAACTACCTCAAACTGTTTATCTGACACAGTCTCAGAGTAAAATAAAATGTGTCCACGTACCTTAACCCACCTTTTTTTGTTTTATGCTTGAATGCAAGAAGTTTGGGATGGAACTTGAGGTTTTCCCTTGTTGCTCAGTTAGATTATCAGGAACTAGTGATGTAGAGAGGCAGGAAACTTCAGGGGTCCAGTATTAAGTCTCCCATAATTAGCAAAAGTAGTTTTAAATGATACGTCCACTTACAAAATTGCATAAAACAAAGGTTATTCTTGGGATAAAATACTTGCAAATGCAATTAAACTACATAAAAGTAAAATACATAAAGATAGAGTGCTGTAACTCACTCCAGAATGACCTTATCTCCTACCAGCATTTTGTTTTTATCTTATTCATTTGAAATCTTTTCCAATTGAACTTAAAAGCTAATGAAATGCAGTGTAAGAATGGTATGTTTCTGCACAGTGAAAAGACTGGGATATCTGATCATGTCCTCTGCTGTCATCTAGTGGTGGTTGATGATATTACATAGTGCTGTTTATACAAATTCAACCTAATTCACTTTTACTCAACCTTGTCTCTGAAAGTCATGCAAGCTAGGGCCATTTTTACATTTAAGTAGGACAATTTCACTTACCACACCAAGAAATTAAATCTGAGGTGCACTGTACTACTTGACAAATTAATAACACGTACACCTTTTTGATACTATAGCAAGGACATACTTTGATTTGTGTGGTGTGTTTATTTTGTAATATCTCAGCAGAAATCATCTGTTGGGCAGAACGCAGGGTAATATGCGTAAGAGATTGCTAGTTTACTATAAAATTTAACATAATATATACTCCTCAATTAGTCTAATTATTATAACTAGTGATGTAAGATGCATTTGTTGAGCAAGTAAGTTATGATTAGGGAGTTATTTGCTATTATAAGGCTAATGAACGCTCTGATGTGGATCCTGTTTAAGCATTTTCAAAGTCATCTTAATAGGTAAGGAGATTAAAAACAGAACACGCTAAAACATAATTATCTTCTGTTAGAGTAACAAACACAATTAAGTGAAAGATAGCAATCAACGTACTGATGAAACCAAAACACTAAGCAGTGATTTTTTTTTTTATTGTTTTTTTTTTTAACTTATTTGTCATAAGTGTCTTTTAAAATCAGCTCCACACCAGAGCTCTTGGAAAAAGACACACTTTAAACCCTGGTGATACTAAAAACAAGAGTAGGTCTGTTAAACCTGACCGCAGAATCATTTATGGACAGTACAATTGCTTGAAATATAGGCTTCTACATAATTCAAGAAAAGATAGAATTTTTTTACCTTGAGCTTGTTACTTTGATACAGCAGTTTTAGTTCCCCTAACAGACAAGTATTGCGTGAAAAGATTAATCAGTAACAAAGAGCCTGCTTTGATTTTTCCTCATATGTATATACCAGCACTGCTCACACTAGGAGTAGAGGCTTGTTCAATTCTTGATGTTTTATATCCAATGAAAACAGGAGTGTGTGGAACTGGATGGAAACCGGATTGGTAGGACATTGTGGGATTACCAGTAGACATCATTGAATATGGCATTGAATTCTGGCTTATGTACACAGAGTTCCCTGGCGTGTGCGGTCCTCCAGTGTGGTTAGAGCTCCGCATTGAAGAATGATGCGCCAGGTTACCTTGGTATAACAATGACACATTTTCAGGCAGACCAGGGTTATAGACAACAGGGGTGTTGATTAGTGAGCCATCACTTGCAACTACTTGGGTGATATTTTGCGGAGTTGTTGCAAGTTGTTGTCCAATAAAAGTGCTGTTCAGTAGAGAAGGTCGTTGTGGATGCGGTCCAAGGCTGGAGAGACTTGAAATGGGATGGAACCTGGTCAGTGTTGGTTTGTTTGATGCTGGTTTGTAACCGAACAGGTTTCCTGGGTGGTACACATCAAACGAACCTTTGTCAGAAGGCATACGACGACAGAGAAATAACATCGCAGAGGCGAAAAGGAAAGCACCGGTCACCCATCCAATGTAGAGAGCCTCTCCCAGCTCCCTCCTCTGGGCATCGATCAGCAAAGGGTTATAGAAATCCCTGATGATGACGTGGCCTGTCCATGAAACAGGGATAAAGACGCAGATACAGGCCATGAACTGCATACCACCGGCAACCATCAGGATAATGGTCTTAGCCCGGTCATTATCGCGGAAGCAGGCGATGCATTTCATACCTGCCAGGGCCACAAGAAGCCCCAGTCCGGACAAAGCAAGAGAGCAGCACATGAGGCCTCTGGCGGCCTGTAGCTCCGGGGGCAGAAAGAGCAGGGAATCATAGACCTTACACTGCATCCTGATGTTGGCCTGCCGGTAGCAGTTCATCCATAAACCCTCCCATCGAGTCTCCATTACTATTATGTTCTCCCCAATGAAAGCTGTCACCTTCCACATTGGCATCCCTGTAGTCGCTGCCGCCCCGATCAGCCCGACAAAGCCAACACACATTGCGGCTATCTCTGAAATTCCTTGAATCATTGTGCAGGTTGAAGAATAAATCCAAACTTCTTACATATGTCCGAGGCAATGAGGATCTTGTGCCCCACTGATGGTGTTTACAGTTGTGAGAGGTGTCTTGTTATGGGAAAAGTACGTTGCAGGCTTCTGGTTGGCTCAGAGCGATGGGGGTGAAGATGACCTGTGCTTATTTTGTGTTTATGGTTCCTTCGGCTGTAGTGGTTTATCTGTGTGATCAGCCTCATCTGACAAGACAATGCACCAAGCATCTCAACACCTCAAAAAGTTATTTGTTTTGTTGTTTTATTGTCCATGATTATTTTTT
>JAPQRQ010000006.1:27483727-27506123 GCA_037367365.1 Apogon talboti | reverse complement strand
ACAAGACAATGCACCAAGCATCTCAACACCTCAAAAAGTTATTTGTTTTGTTGTTTTATTGTCCATGATTATTTTTTATTAAAAATTCAAGCGCACTGAAGACATTGAAATGAAGTGCAGTACTTATGATAGCCACAGGGGAGCAGAGATGATCTATGTGATGGTGAAATAAATACAGCTGTTATGTCACAGTAAAAAAAAAAAAAAAAAAAAAAAAAAAAATTTACATGTGAAAATGTAAAATAATCAGTATTTGTGGACTTTGAAAAGATAAACAAGACATACATCCTATAGTTATACATGTAAAGCACTAAACATTTACTCTTTCTTAAACTTGTGGATAAGGCTGGGTGATATTGGCTGAAATTGATTTTTTTTTCTCAATGTTTTGAATGATTAATGATTTTGTTTGACTGTTTTCTGGCTACATGAGGTGAAAACAAAGTTTGATTGTAAAATATTCTTTATTAAAATGATGCACCGTACAACAAAAGAAACACAGTCACAATGTATATATTCAAAGAAGTATACAGGTTTTATTTTGGATATTTTGGAGCAAGAAAGGTCTTGAGAGGAATAATCTCAATTTTGCAAGTTAGGCATTTTTCACAATTTTCAGAAAGCAAAACCTCGATCAATCAAATTAATTTGATACATTGCGTTGGCCAACTTGTATTTTTTTCCTGTTTGACAACATATGCTCATTAATTTTATTGAGAATAGACATTTCACTGTTGCAACTTTAATTGCAGCTGGCTTTTGAACTCACTAAAACTGAAATGAGGTGACCAAACAGGTGATGGGCTTATACACTTACAATGGTTAAACAGAGGCTGGTGGATCAACATAGAAATAAACAACACAGGTTTCAACCCAGAGCTGACAGTATCTTCATGCAAAGACTCTTGCAAATTCCTATCACATGATGGTGCCTCAGGGCTGCTCCCTCAGCTCTCTGTACAAACAGTATGATATCTTGTTAAGTTTCCTCCATGTGCACACCTTAACAAGCAGTCTTAAACCTCAATTTCATGTTTACTTAGCTGTTAACTCAGCTTTATCTGTTTCCAAGAGCTCTAGAGAAGTTTAACACACTCACATTTGGTTTGTGATCTCACAGACACTGTTACTGTGGTGATGGCTTTGTGTTACTTTGTAGATCATGAGTTTCATGCTTGTAGTGAAGCAGGGGAGTATTAGTGCTCATATGAGCAAGAGATTGAAAGTGATGTCTCTGACAGGTTATTTGTGCCCTATAGACATATTTGTGCACAGTAATCCTCTTGTTTTTTGTGTGTGGATGGGTGGGGTGTGGTAAAATTAAGAGGTTAGTGAAGTTGTTTGGAAATTGGGTTGAAATATCTGTGAAATCTTAACTCTTAAGTCTATAACACATTACTTTGACTATAAAACCAAATACACACTGGTGGTTAAGATTAAATGAATATCTATGTACAGCATATACAGACCAGGTCTAAACAGTAAATTGAAATATTATTGAAATCACAATATGGACAAGTGCAATATCCAAATTGCAGGAGCTGCAAATTTTTTATGTGTCACTGATTAAGATTTTGAAGCACAGTACCTAAACATTGTTGGTTCAGCCTACCAAAAACGTAAAAGGAATGTGCTTGTTTTTTTGCAGACTTGAGCAAAAATCCCATTTTCCTGGAAATTAAACTAGACTATTGTTACTCAAACCATGATTTATAGAAAATATTTCTCAAAATCGTCAGTATAATTGTTTTGCATATTCTTCAGCCTTAATTACCAACATGTTCTCTTGAGAGTTAACATACAAAAAAAGACTGCAAATATAAAATGAAATGATACAATTAGCATAAAAGTTACAGAAATGATGACTTAATTTACAGGTGGAGGTCATAATCACATTACAGACCATTGGTAATCTGTATGCAGGGTGTCTTTGCAAGATACAGTATATGCATTGTTTATAAAGAGAAACTAAAATTCATTCACATGTGGTAAGTTCATTGAAATGTTGGTTATATGAAACAGCTTTGGACATTTGAAATACATTTCACTCCCTATATTATTTCCTTATGACTGTAACTGCGATCGTCATTACCTCATCTGAAGTCATTTAAAGAGTTCAGAGGTACGCCACTCCACTGTGGACTGAGGGGTGCCTGGAGTGGTAGCTGTGGTTAGTTGATGGGTGTCGTGATAGCACTGGCTGAGGTTGAGGGTAATATTGAGGCTGTGGCTGGGGAAGCAGGACCAGCTGTTGAGGTTGGAGAGGCTGTGGAGGGTACGCTATGTAGTCAGAGTTCCTGGAGTATATGTACCTCTCCGAGCCTTTTTCATCAGTCTGTATATTGCAGCAAATAAACACGCACCCTCCAGCCATCAAGAAAGCAGAGGCCACCCAGCCGATGTACAGGGCCTCTCCGAGCTCCCTGCGCTGTGCGTCGATGAGCAGAGGATTGTAGAAGTCCCTGATAATGACGTGACCCGTCCAGGACACAGGGATGAGGACACAGATGCAAGCCATTATGATCATGCTTCCTGCAATGATGAGGACCAGTCGCTTGGCCCGGTCGTTATTTTGAATGCAAGCCGTACACTGCATTCCCACCAAACTGATCAGTAAACCGAGGCCACCCAGCGCCAGAGCGCAACACATAAGCCCCCGAGCTGCCTGCAGGTCAGGAGGCAGGGCCAAGAGAGAGTCGTACACCTTGCACTGCATCCTGATGTCGGCCTGCCGAAAGCAGTTCATCCACAGACCCTCGTAGCGGGTCTCAAACACAATGATGTTTTCCCCAATGAAGGCGGTGACTCGCCACATCGGCATCCCAGTGCTTGCTGCTGTTCCAATCAGCCCAACAAGGGTTAGTAAAAGACCCACTATCTCCAATGCTGAGTTGGCCATCCTGTCTTCCTCTTATTCCTCAAGCCTCATGCGTATCATGAAATATGGCCAATATGTGACAATAGTAGGAAGCACTACTATCCATGTATGGAGCGGTTTTGCATCCCAGTGGAGGAGGAGGTGCAGGCTGATGTACACCTATACTGCCTCCTCCCTGTGGACAGGATAACAGAGTGGGAGGAGTGGGAAATGCAACCTGTTGCCAGGGAACATAATCCCCAGGCTGTTTTTTATGTGTCTGTACACGTATCCTGCTGTTACCGTTTGCTTTGTTTATTCAGAGGTCTCAGTTTACATCCTCAGAATACAACATTTTACAAGGAAGCTTAAAAATGGGGATAAAGATACAAACTTATATAAAACTCAGTGGCAGTGAATGTGACGCAACAGCTTTTCATTAATATTTTACCAGTTATGACTAGAGTTATCGAAGACATCAATCAGCTTGTGGCCTTTACCTAGTCGCTGCTCTATTAAAGCTCAAGAGCATTGTGGGGCAGTCTTGGGTCCCATATGTTAAAGGGCATTACTAAAACGTATCACAGTAATGAGTTTTCAGACACAAAACATACTTGTGGCCATTTATCACTGTCAGTGCAAGGTTAGTGGCCTCGATGTTATGTCTGTTCCCAGGAAAAAAGTTGTCTACTCTCTGACTCAGTTGAGATGAAATTGCTTCCCAGTTATGCATTGTGGGCGTACCTGTTTCAACAGTCTGGTTTTACCAGTTTAGGCACATTGACACCGACAACAATAGAGACAACAGAAAAAAAATTCAACACCAGTGAGCGAAACAGGGAGTTTCAATAGGCTTTTGATAGCCAAGCAAACAGTTTTTGCCACTGAGACAAATCACAAATGGAATTCTGATGATTTTGGCAACATCATATCTTTATTGGAATCCACATTTAACTTAATATACAAGTTGGGAAAATGGGAAAAGTATATGTCTATATACAACAAAAATTTTGCAGTAAACACAAATTATTATTATAAAAATGTGAAGTGCACATAATTCTCAAAGAGTATGACAACACAGGAAATAAAGATTGACATTTGTAGTATTATGTATTACTAATACTCTTTTTCAATTCACTGTATGGAAATTAATGAAGAATATACAATTAATTTAGCACAGTTTATGGCAAAAACATCTTTCTCTGTCCCTCTTTGAGAAAAGTAATGAAAGTTTGGCCAGTTTCAGACTTCTTTGGAGGTACAAGTCATCTGATCGTCCTTATTCCAATTCTCCAAATCTTAGCATATTAAAAAAAACAACACAAAACAAAGGAATACAAAGAGTCCAAAATTGTCTCTGTTTGCCTTGCCTAGTACTGGCTTGGGGTGTATGCCACAGATCCAGGTGGCGGTGCAGAGTAGGGGGGTTGGTAGGAGTACGCTGGCTGGTACGTGTAGGGCTGATAGGTGTTGGGCTGGTATGAGTATCCAGGTTGGTAGATATTTTGCCCGGGGTTATATACAATCCTCTCATCTGGGTCCTGAGTGCGGGGAGCGTGACGGCACAGCAGGATTACTCCCGCTGTGAAAAGTATAGCCCCAGTCACCCAGCCGATGTAAAGAGCCTCCCCCAGCTCCCTGCGCTGGGCATCGATCAGCAGAGGGTTGTAGAAATCTCTAATGATGACATGGCCAGTCCAGGACACAGGAATCAGAGTGGTGACGCAGCCCATGAGGAACAGACAACCCCCAGCCACAAGAACAATATGCTTAGTGCGAGCCCGATGGTCCACCACTTTGGTACATTTCATCCCCACAGCAGAAACAATCAGGGCGAAGGAGGTCAGGGCCACGGAGGCGCACATCAGACCCCTAGCAGCCTGGAGATCTGGAGGCAGAAACAGCAAGGAATCGTACACCTTACACTGCATTCTGATGTTGGCTTGTCTGTAGCAGTTCATCCACAACCCCTCCCAGCGGGTCTCCATGACAATGATGTTCTCCTCGATGAAAGCCGTTACCTTCCACATCGGCAGCCCAGTCACGGCTGCCACCCCAATTAGTCCAATGAAGCCAATGATGAGGGCCACCACCTCACAGCAGATGGCCTCCCGTCGATCCTTCTTCTCAATTCTCTTTTTTTCCTCATACACAGAGTCTTGGTAGTCAGCGTAGGTCTGGGCTTGCTTTTCATCGTAGTAAGAGCCAACATACGATTGAGGCGGCTTGCTGTAGCCACTGTAAGCAGTGTAAGAGGCCATGGTGGCTGTGATGCTCTGAAGATTGATCTAGGGCTGTGCTCTCACAGCACGAAAACAAATCTGAGTTGAAGAGCAAGTCATGGAACTTATACACCCACCAAAAAATGCTAAGGATGCAATGCAAACGTACTGGTTGAACTGCTTTAGAGCCATCAGATAAATGGAGACACACCAATGAGTACTGGTGGTTTGGAATGCAAACGCAACAACACTTCCACTAACAAAAAATCAGTTGGTTTTGTTATTAAGAACAGATAGGAACAAATTAAATCACTGTAAATTTAAAGTTTTTCTTTTAAAGGCTTTTAGAATATATTTCATACCATTTTCAGTTGTAAATAACATAAATTAAAGCAGCAAATGTGAATTGTAAAAATTATGTGCAGCCTAATGTTGTGCACCTAAAATACTTGCTTGAATACTTAAAAACAGATATGATATAATTTTTATTTGATTTAATTATGTAATTCCAATAACTGCCACCACTATCTCTGAACATTGTGCGTCTGCTGTCTGTTTGAAACAGAAAGCTGGTAGGAATTATCACAGGTGTGAAACAGTCTCTTCGTCACATGTAAACTGAGCTGATGGAAAGGTGTGGAGCATAGAAACTCAAGAGGGATTGGTTTCAGCGTAACACACTACCGTCGGCTCACCAGCAGTTCTCACCTCCTCACTGTCACACGGAAGTTCTAAACTGCCCTGCTTAGACTGATATTTTTACTGCACAGCTACATTTAAGCTAAATGCAGGTAAAATATACTGAATTTATAGAACAGTATCATCTGTTGTGGCATTTATAAAACACAAGAAACCACTACCAACGTTGGAATGTTGTTATGTTTATCCAGTAATAATGGACACTTTTCTGCCAAAAAGTTTATAAATGCTCACATTAGGGGTGATGTGAGAAGCAAATAAGTTGTAAATAGTTTTTGCCTCATTGGTATTTTATCCTTGTTGATACTTTAGTCTCTACAAATTCATGTGTTTTTAGGCACATATGGACAAGACAGTCATTCCTTATATTGCTAAAATACAACATCTATTACTATTGATGCTAAGTTGCATTGCTACTCACTGGAGTTCAACTTTAACACCAACTCTTTTCTACAAGTTGTGAGCATTCAGTGCGTCAATGCCTTGCACAGGACGTTTTAAAGCTAAAGGAAAATTAGGAAATATTGTTACACTTTTTTAGAAATTAAAAAATAAGAAAGGCGCCGTCTGTTATTTCTATCTGTTTTGATTGTCTTTGTAGTATTAGTTAATGAGGAAGGCATATTGAGGTGTGATTTTCAACTATTAGTTACCCCATTAAATGTAATGGTTATTTACTTAGTTCATCAAAGCAATCTATCTTTTTCATAACTTCTATGACAAATGTTTTATACTATACTAAAGCTAGGCGATGTAGCCAGAAATGTATTTATTTATTTAATATTATGGATGATTTGTAATGTTAATTAATTATTTTCTGGTGACATGAACTTTAGACTAAAACTTTATGGTGTGTGTGTGTGTGTGTGTGTGTGTGTGTGTGTGTTTGCCTTCAGAGGATGCAATCCAAATTGAATTGTTTTATTTTCTTCTCTTTTCTGTTTTTTTTTTTATTATTCTATTATAGTAATAAAAACAGTTTAAAATGGTAGGATGCCCTAAGGAAATCCAGAATAACATAAAATCTGTTTAGTAATAAACTGATTATTTTCCACTACACATTTGGAGTAGTGAATCAGAGTAGTCATAGTAGTTGAAAGTCCATCCAGCATTGAAGCACAGTTTATGATTTTCAGCAAGCAAAACCTCAACTTATCAATGTATTACCCAGCCCTACAGTATACTGGACAATAAAGCTGAAGATCAGCCAGTATAACCCTCATGAAACCACTCAACACTTATTGTTGCACTTTTTTAAATTAAAAGTTGCTCAATATCATTTTAATTATGGCATCGATTAGATTGTAATATTTTGTTTAATTTAACTTGATTAAAGAACACACACCGAAACAAATCACAAGCATGTAGCTCACAAACATCAAACTCTGAATACATTAAATTATATTAAGAATAAATTACTTTCTAAATACAAGCTTTGAGCCAAAAATAGTGCATTTGGAATAATGGTATCAGCAAATATTGATTAGTAGGTATAAATATGTTTTTTTCCACAGGAACTCTAACAGAATCAATTAAATTTTTATTGTAATCTGATTATGCGACACAGTAACATGTAACCAGTTACTTCCATATATTAGGTATACAAATTTTGATACATGACAAATCTTCTAAAAAAAAAAAAAAAAGAGAGAGTGGGGTAAATACACAAATCAAATTTGAGAAAAAATGCAAGCACAGTAGCATTTTCTGTGATTCATTATAAATTAAAAAAAGATCAAGGACGAGCAATTGAATTTCATGGTTGTTGTTTTGGCAACTGAGTCATAGTTTTTAGAGACAGACTGCAAAATCAGAAAAAAATTTAAATAGGTAGATCTTAATACTAAAGACAGAAAGCTGCAAACAAAAGAGACATGGACTATATATACTGCATGAAGAACCAAAAGTGCATTTTTTTTAAATGTAAATCAGCAGCCATAGTAATGAAACACACAGTGGTTGTACATGGACGGTAAAAGAATATACATTTTTGACATGAGGCATAGCACATTACAACTGTTTACACATATTCGTGATGCTTGTGGAAGCTGGACGGCGTCCTTTCTAAGTTCACACTGTCCTCCTTCGGTACACTCCTCGGTACACTGCTCGCTGCCATGAGGTAGGCGTCGGTGTAGGGCTCTTCCTCCTTTGCCCTACGGTGGCTGAAACTGACCAAAAGAATGATCCCAGTGATGAGCAAGATAGCGGACGTGGCCCACCCAATATAGAGAGCAGACCCCAGTTCATGTTTCTGAGCATCCACCAGTACTGGGTTATAGAAGTTTCTGATAACCGTGTGGCCCACCCAGCTCACAGGGATAAGTGTGGTCAAACAAGAGAGCAGAAACAAACTCCCCGCTAAGGCCAGGGTGATGTTTTTGCCCTTTACGTTGTCGTCACAGCAGCTGCTCTTCTTGGTTCCACACGCCGTGATGAACAAGGCGATGACGACCAGGATTATGGAGACGCACATGAGCCCCCTTGCCGCCTGCAGCTCAGGTGGGAGAATGAGCAGGGAGTCGTATGCCTTGCACTGCATCCTGTCGATTTGTTTGTAGCAGTTCATCCATAAGCCCTCCCAACGGTCCTCCATCACGATGAGGTTGGCACCGATGAAGGCTGAGACCTTCCATGTGGGAAGGGCAGTGGCCACTATGGTCCCAATCAAGGCGATGCCGCTCAGGACCAAAGCCAACACTTCCAACTTTGCTCTCATGGTTCAGAGGGACATCCAGTCTTGTCACTCTTCTGTTGTCTAATGCACAAACTCGACCAGGCTGCTTTAGAGGGCTTGAAGACTGCGATAATATCACCATGTATGCTTGCTATGTAATCGTACTGGTTTCATTGAGTTGACCTTGATTAAGCCGTTGAGGAACAACTCAAACAAACTCAAATCTGCAGTTGTCTTTTGTTTTCTTTGAAACCTGAATAGGTGTTAGGCATTTTAAGTAAACAGTGATGAAAGTGATGTATCTGGCACAAGGGTGAAGTGACAAGTCGTGGTTTGTTGCAGTATGTTTTTCTGCTGCAGTGTCAAACAGAGTTTATACCCTGTAACAGACTTAATTGTAAGGCTCATTAACTATCTCCATTAAGGATGGAGGACAGTGTTTCTCACTCAAGAAAAACAATTCCTCATCAAATTCAGTCAGCCCAGGTCTCCTTTGAAAACTGCACTGCGCAATGCTTATAAAATAACCAGAAGGACGCTCTTTTTACATACAAGGAAATGTTTCAAAACAAATATGGCACGTTTCAGTTGTTCAGTGCACAAGCCACTCCTTTATTCAGGCCAGAAGTGAGTTTAAACACGGTAACAGCCTGACGGTCAGCCTGTTTCTCAGAAGTAGGAGAGTCAGAAGAGGAAATGGAACAACAGATAAAGAGAGAGAGAGAGATGTAGAAGGAGAGGTCATCAAACAGGAACAGAAACTAGGAAACCTGTTGAACTGGTTCGCTGACTCATAGCAACGTCACATCCTCACCTGCTTCAAATGTAAACAGTCGACTGAGCAACCTTTAACTGCACACTCAAAAACATAACCTCTGGTGAGACATTTCTGTAGCCTTGTGAGTTCGAAACTGTCTGAGTGGTTAATAATAGTATAGTACAAGATAAACTTTATCTCCTCAGGGAAATTCATTTGACCAGAAGCTTGATGCACAATAACAAGGTTCTCCCTTACATTTTAAGACTTAGGTGCAGCGCCTAAGGCATTGTGGATACAACCAAAACCCAGTTAATGTAAGATCAATGTGAAGAGCAATCAAAATAAACTAAATTCTCTGATGTTCTCGAGTTCTCCTGTAGGCTTCGATATTGCTTTATTATCTGCTCTTGCTTTTCCAGCTTTTACGTTATTGTAATAATAGCAGGAAATCCCCGAAAATCCCCCACCTGTGTATCTAATCCCTCTGAAAACCTAAGTAAAACCCTGAATAACAGAACAGCAACAAAAAATGAACAGCATCGAAGTCCAAGTCAAGAGCTTTGTGTGTCATTGCCTAAGGTGAGGTAGTTCAGCAACACATGCAAAAGGGGTAAATGAACAATATGAGCAGGCTCAGTCTGCCACCTGCTGTAGGTGAACGTGACAGCAGAAACCTTTTGAAGATGTCTTATTTCAACACGTTTAATGTTTTAATAATTACCCACATACTCCATTTTCTTATCCGTCCTAATCGGTATGTGCTTCTTTTCGGATTTGTGTAAGAAAAAAAAAAAATCCACTGGTGTGCCATTTTCTGTTGATAATGGCGGTCTCCTTATATGATCTATAAAATTATTCTCATTTCCAGTTTCTATATCCTGCTCCTCAATCCTCTATTATTCTCTATGAGATCTGACTGGAGGATGTCTCAATTTCTGAAATGCACATTGAGGAGTGAGGATCGACCAGGCTTTCTGTAGAAAAGCCATGACCAAAGATTCAGAGGTGTATCCTTAGCCTTAGGCGATCAGTTCCTGTGATGTATAAAAGATGTGACCCAGGTCTGGATTATACAACACAGCAGGAGCAGGGCTTTAAAAATTCAAGCTTTTCTTATGCAGTTGTATTATTTATTGAAACTGATCAATTGTGGAATCAAACTTTTGTGTATTTAAAAAAAAATCCCTAATATAAAAAAAAAAAAAAAAAGCTTACCTTAGTACTCATTATGCAACACTGTGTTGTATTGGATTTAAAGTAAATTCTAAGTTTACATGAGCCCCATTCTGTTCAACTGATGGATGTCGTAAAATACAGTAGTTCTTTCAATCATGCAGCTGTTACACACCGATATTTACTTAAAATGAAAGCTCTGAAGTAAGGATGTCTTTGTTGAATATGTTTTTCATGCGTTGGTGTGTGGGACTAAGACGTACTAAGACTAAAGGAGGTTGAAATAGGAAAATGAGTAGAGGGGACGGTAAATTGGCACCTGAAGAGATCTGTCTGCTTGATAGAACCAGAGCTTTTATGTAGGGGGATGGTAAATGTCAAGGATGAGCGGGGGAGTTGGTGGAGGGTAATGAAGGAGAGAGTGACCACAGAGCTCAGAGACATAGAAGAAAAAGACTATAAAGACTACTTGTGGTGCTTTTGTGTGCTTTTCAGTGTTGGCTTTAAATCGTCTATCTTTGGAATCACATATCGCTTTACAAGAGACTTACCCTGCAGTAAAGACAGGTTCAGTTCCTGATTGGTTTTCTCTTGTAATTGACAGGAATGTTAAGGTTGGACATTTTAACCCTAAAAGACCTAAGTAGCTGCTGATCTAAAATGTTTAATTATGTTTGAACCACTAATCCTATCAATGTATATAATTGAGTTAGAATGCGGTTTCTTAGCTTTTAATCATCATCGTCAGATATGACCCATTTGAAGGCTCAGAGGCTCCTTAGAGAATGTGCAAACTCCGCCCTCTTCTACAAAATTGATTCACCAGTAAAACCCATGTAGTTTGACAAAATGCTGAGAATATTATAATAAGTGCTGATAAATCACATAAGAAAAGTTCAATGTAGAGAGGTCAACACAAACATATCTATAGTCTTTGGGGGTTAAAGGTCATCTATGATGCTGTTGAGGCAGTGTCTTTTAATTTGTGCTTATGAGGGTCTACTTGTGAGCACTGTTTTGTCACCAATAGTCTCTGAGAGACGACAACAACACAGCCAGTTTCCTAATTTTGATGGGTTTTTTTAGCTTTTTTTTTTTTTGGTCATTTTTTGACATAGCTTTCCCCATTGAGATGAGACCATCCCCATCATACTTACATTCTCAGTTAACTTACATGATACACAGTTATGGTATGAGATATGCTTTTATGGCACGCTTTGTGTTAGCATTTACCAAAAAGGAATGTTTTAAAGACAATAGTACAGTATAGAGCCGTGCTAAGCTGGAACAACCCATCACTATATTTACCTCAGATTAGTAGTGAGAGCATTCTCAAAAAGAACAAACAATTTCCAGAAAGACTTTAGTTTAGGCTAACTATTGTGATGGAAATGTGATTTAAATATGTACCAATTATTATTAATTTTGATGAATCTGTTGTTGTTAGGCTTATTTTTGTGTCTATAAACTGTGAATGAACTAAATGTTAGTGTAATTATTATTGGTGATTGTTGATAGTGAAAACCTTGAACATCTCACTTTGCTTGTTTTTGCGATAGTAATTGATGTATGAACGAAATACTGCACTTATGATTATTCACTTATTTTCCATTGTCAATGTTTGAGTGTCTTTCTTGTTCTTGTGGTGTTGTTTCTGCAGTAATAACAAATGGAGTATATATTCTTTATCTAGTAGAGGTTTTAGTTCCTTCAGTATCACTCAAACTTAATCTATTCTGGCTTTCAATTAGATACACCATTTTCTGATTTGTTCGTCGTCGAGGTTTCCATGTTCTATTGTGGAATACTACTCTGTCTGTGTCTTGCTTTGAGACAGAACATCGATTAGCTGCTGGGTGCTGTCATTCTCTGGCTTGTCTGAACACAAGGAGCATTTGTGTTTTTCTCACATCCCAGTGGTTTTGCAGAGTTCTTCTGGGCAAGGAAGCAGGGGACAGAATAATGTTCGGCAGTTTGATAAACCACAAACAGTGAATCACAACGGAGCAATGCTTTGAGTTATAAGTAGGAAACAACCATATTTATTATGATATCAATACATTTTCTATATACATACAGTAATAAAAATGCAGTCTTAGTAGCACTATGAGTTGTTTACAAGTATGACTTCTTTCACTGTTCAGGCGTCCTGCAAGTCTTTCCCCTTGATTGCTTAAGCAAATTTGGACTTTAATTTCTGAAAAATGATTACTAATGCAGTTCTGCTAAGAAATTAATTTACATATGAAATAAATAAAAACATTGCTTTGTTATCCATTTTCCAGTGAACAATCTTTTAAAACACACAAGACATTTTTTAGAGAAGCTGATGTGCAAATTCTCTACAACAAAGAATGCACGTGAAGTGATAGAAAGGAGTGAAATGTTTGTCTTTGACTTGCAATACTGAAGATAAAAAAAAGGAAAACAATACATGATTTCACAGTAAACAGAAGATGAAAACAGCAAATTCAAGTAAAACAGGATTATGTTAAGTTATTAAAGTCCCATCTGTCTCTGTGACATAGGGGTATTACATAATTGAACTATTAAACGCAATAAGAAAACAACACAATATTTTCCAGGATAAAAACATAGCTCTAAGTGTAAAAACAAGATCAAAATCATATAATATATAACCAGGAAACTGGCCCCAAACATGTCGGTGTATATTTACGTGAAAATGTACAAGTACAGTAAACTATGCAAGACAGGTCTGTCCTTTGCATTTATTTATTCTAATTTTGTAAGGACAAATAATATACAGCCCTTAACTATAATAATATCTCTGAGTAACACGGACAAAACAAATGTTCTCACAATACCCAAATTTGGTAACAGCAGGCAGGAATATACAACACTGCCTAAATGTGCAAACCATGCCAATCAAAGCAACTGATTAGATTTCCATGATTGTACCATTACACTTTCTTTCCCAAAGCTTACACTTGACTTGTATCTAACAGCATTTGATTTGGGATTAAGCTCCCTCATTCTGTATTCCTGTATTGCTCCATTAGTTGTCTTACCTGTACAAAAAGCATTCAGCATAAGTAAGGTAAGGAAAGATATATGTTCTACTAGCTGTGCGATTATACATCAATGCCCATGCATTGGTAGTGAAGACTGATGACTGACCCTTATGGAGCCCATGTAAAGTTGTCCAAGACACTTGATGGATGCTTGTTCTACTCCGTTTTACGTGCCACAGTCTGAGGATAAACCTGATTGCTCTCTTCGTACCCAAATCTCATCCTCCTCCGTCTGGTTTTGACCCTCCCCATTGTCATCAATCGTATCAGTCTGCTTCGGATCCTCAGGTAACTCACCAGCGATTGGGGACATGAGGTCCTCACTCTCCTCGGTTTCCTCACCCTCTAAAGACAAAGCCATGACAGGAGCCTCTAGGTCGGTCTCGGTGGACGGCACTCTGGGTGTCCGGCAGAATTCATCATCTTCATCGCTCAGGATGTCGGTCTCTTTCACCTCTTCCCGGTCTTCATATTCTTCTAGATCGAACTGTTCTTCTACCCAGCGATCTGTGTCACCTGCTAATTCAGGCTGTTGCAGGCGGTCTGGTTCGTTTTCCTGCTGAAGCCGATTCGAGTCGGGCTCCTGAGGGGAACCGAGGTCGTGTTCGGGTTCGCCGTCAAAAACAATGTCTGTGTCGATAGTAAAGCGGTTGCGCACTAGCTTTCTTCTGCCAAGAGTCCTGGTTGGTGCAGATGCTGCAGATAAAAAGAAGATTATGAGCAACTAAGTCAAGGTATTTTGGACATTCATTCATTCATTCATTTTTCTGAACCACTTAATCATTGGCAAGGATGCCAGAGCCTATTCCATCTGCCAATGGGTGAAGGCGGGGTACACCATGGACATGTTGCCAGTTTATCACAGGGTTGGTATCTACAGACAAACAACCCTTCACTCTCACATTCACCCCTATGGGCTAGAAAAGTAGTTCTAGTCGCTTTGAAATTTGGGACTTAAATTTGAGTCCTTGAGATACAAGGTTAATTTAATGGAAATTTAATTTTCTGCAGAACTTTGGCAAATGTGACATAATTCCAGTGCATAGATACCACCTAGAACCAAATCTGTAAGTGATCCTCGACTTTGCTTGTATTGTGCTGTATTAGTAACAGTAGCTGATTTTTGGTCCTTGTTCTATGATCAAGAAATTTTATATTGCTTTATAAGAACTTGTTCTGTCTGACAATAACAAGTAGTTATAAGCCACAATTGAACATCTGGATTCTTCAATCAGGACCACAAATAAGGCTTTAATGTTAGAAGAAATAACAAATTGACATTTATTGTGATAAATGTCACTATCGAGTAATTGAATCCAGTCTGGTGATTGAAGATGATTAAAGCTCAGAATCAGTCGTAAGCCGCTCGGTTGATACCTGCATGTTTGTATTGTACTAGATTAATGATCAAAGTTGAAATCTTACATGTAAGGCACAGATACATTGTGAGATTTGTAATCATATTACAACTTGTAAAGAGTGTTATCTGTGTCAGGTAAGAAGAACACATTCAGAATTGGGACATTCGGCGCTGCAGGGTGAACGCGGACATAAACTCACAGTTACCTGCTCTATTTATGGCGGGACGGGCCCCCTTCAGGGCACAAAGACGCTTTCCTCCAAAGGGCACATACTGCTGGTTGAGGGGTAAACTCTCTGTTTTCAGGAGCTGCCGGCGGTGCTTTTCCCTCAAGATGGAATGGACTGTCTTCACAAAGTCTTTTCTGCTCTCTGGTGAGCTAAGAGGAGATAGAAAGCCGCATTATCAGTTTGTCACTCTGTAGATAGCAGCAGACAGAACTGTATCAGTGGCACACAAGCTTCAATCTAGGATGAAATTCAACCTCCTTCAGGAAAGATCCTTACCTACAGCACAGCTGAAATGTCCTCTCTGGTCTCCCTTCTGACTCTGATTTTGTGTGGACAATTTCACACACAGCAGAGCCCTCGCCGTCTGATTGAAACATTAAATACAGTGTCATTTTTAATCACAAAAAACGGCTACTTTAAGAAGACCTCATCACCAGTATTTCATTTTAGTGCAGTGCTGATTAAATTACCCACCTGCATTTGCCAAAGATCTGACTTGAAGGGCGTCTGTTGGAATCATGTGACGATATCTGAAAGGGTCTTTTTCCTCTGAAGACACAGACACCCGATGGGAGCCGCCCTTCAGTCAACACAGACAAATGATGTTAGTTTCTATTTTTTTGAGCTGGCTGCGACCTAAATCTTACTGTTAAATATGCATTTACAAGTGAGTCACTGGGCTGCTTCTGAAAATGGCAAATAACCAAAGTGAGATTTACAAAAAAAGAATTGCCGGTGCTGCGAAGGATGTGCGAGAACATACCATTTTCTTTTTCTGTTTGGACCCATCCTTGCACACGAAGACCACTGCTGTTTTAAACACTGAAAGAAATCAGATAACAGCGAAAAGCAGTCATCAGAGAATGCATCCGAAGTCTTGTCAGTAGGAAAAAAAGCCCAGGCTGAATGGGATAACAGCAGGGTTAGTTAATAACAGTCACAAAACAAATGTGCAAGTACATCACAGCTGTCATCCTCATCGTGGGAGGAAAGTGATCCTTGACATACCAAATGTAGCCATCTGGGGTTCTTTCTTCCATTTTCCTAAGGAGGCAGGAGGGTTCAGCCAGGTCACACTGGTGTGAAGAAGCAGGTCGCCCATGGACAGATCGGCAACCTTGCAAGAGCACCAACCAAAGTCATTTCATCTGCATACTTTAGTCGACGAAAACAGAGCCAAGTTACCGTCCCTCAGCCTACCTCTTTCTTTTCGCCAATTTGCTCAGTGATAAGCTGATCAAACACGGCGCCGAACTCCTCGTGGATCTTCTGCATCTCATTAATATGGCTCGCCACTTTGTTCATGGCTTTCATGGCAACTGCAGACAAGCAGAAAAATCACGTGGTGAGAATTTTAATTGTGAACTTGCATTTACCTCAGCTCTCTCCTGTCAAACTGATTAACTGTTAAATCAGACAGACGGCCAAATCTCACCATCCAGGTGGTAGTGCTCCTCACTGTCAGGGTCTGTGAGTGAGTAAAGCTCCTTCAGCAGGAGGGGATATTTCAGCACCCTCTGGATCGGTTTGATCAGGTAAGACTCCAGGGTGGAGGAGTGCTGCTGCTTGGGGTTGCGCTCATCCAGGAAGGCCTTGAAATCTGGATCCGTTTTGGCTGTTCAGGAAAGAAAACACATTTTTATCTCCGAATAATTTCATTTTACAGTAACTTTCAGCAACACTTTTTTTTTTTACCCATTTGTGCAAATTTGTACCTTGTTAACCATCAATTTTTTTAATCATCTATTTAATCAGTATGTGTCGCTGCAAGCAAGATCTCAATTACAAGAACGACCTGAGTGCAACATAATTACATATAGTCATTTATATAATGCAGTTTGTTCACTCGAGATAACAATTACACACCCACAAATAGCATTACTAGTTAACTGTTAAAACTTTGTCTAAAAAGTCTCTCAGTTGAATGATAGTTTCTAGGTGACACTGTAATTTTGTGCAATGAGCGAAAAGCGTTGGTCGTTTCATTATGCTCAATTGTTCATTTCGTTCTGTGCAAATCAGGCTCTTGACAGCGATATTGTTAATCAAGGCTTTATGTTCTGCGGGCAAGAAATTCACATGGGGAAACAAACATGGATTGGAGGTGGACTCTGAGGGGCTTGTATCTGAAAGAGGAGCTGTGTCTGTCACATGGATGTGGGTTGGATATGGAAAATCTGACATGGGTGAAGAGAGGACTCTTTCAATTTATGCTACAGACCGGTCCCCACAATAGACTCAAACTCTATCAGCTTCTTTTCCCACCTACACAAGAATCACGTCAAACAGTACACAGTGAGTCACATTTAAGACCTACATTTATATTGTTGTGGCTTTACCTTTTTATTGTATTTTATTCATTAAGATTTTAAAGAATTTGAGCAAGAGGTTCTAACGGGAGAAATAAATGTTAATTTTGTTGAGTGTATGTTGCAAGAAATAGGCCTTTCAGTGTGTTTATTTACATTAATAACTTACTCATTGAATTTACAGCGAATATGCAATATCATGATGTTTTATCGTTTACGTAGAACTGAGATTTTGGTCTGATCTAACCATTTTAAAACCGGCTTTAAAGTGGCTTTCAAGGAATTACATCTCAAAAAACCCTAAAACCTCTGTCCAACAGCTTCTTCACTCATTGAATTCAAAAGCAACAAACAAGGCCATCCACTTCAGTGCTTCAGGGAGTGGGTGTAGCTACTGACATGAGAACAGACTGTTCTGCACAGCTCATTATACATCACACAATATTGCAGGGCTTTTCAGCCCTGGGAGCTACCAGCTTGAAAGTATGCAGAGGTCAAATGGACAAGTCTCTGGCTGACAACTCAGCAGAGCAGATTTATGGAGCCATCCAGGATATGGCAGATGGTTGATGGATAAACGCATCCTCTGGTTTGTGCCAAAGAAGAATATCAAATGAAAAGCACATTTACTCACCCTTTACGAGGACCTTAGGGACTTTGGTGTGGCTGGCACAGAAAGCGCTGTAGATTTTAAAACGGTCTGCATAGTAAAGGAAAGAGCCTCCCAGAGAAAAAAGGATTTTCTGGGAAAAGGGGAGGAGAAGTTACTCAAACAGTGGTTTTAAAGACTTTATGGGCGTTTTAAGTGCCTGTTGCTGATTAAATCTGCTGGTTTATATTTCACAAAGAGAGGGATTACCTTGAACTGATCGACTCTCTCCAGCTTCTCCAGATCTGGAACTAGTCTGGTCCCATCTTCCAAGGTTTTGAGAAACTCAACCTGAAACTCCACCATTTCCGGCAAGTTCCCAAATAGTACATCCAGCTGGAAAGCAAATCAACAGCAAGTCAGTCTCAGAAGCTCTTCTCTCATTACCTTAAATCATTGTGTAATATTTCTCAGTATCTTGATGTAATGTGTTAAATGCTAGTCATGAAAATATCATATAACCAAAGGTGTTTTATAATGCACGAAGGTAAATTATCTTCCCTTTTGTGAATTGCTCTCATCATCAGCCCCCCTGTCCTTGTACACAGCTATTCTCCACATGCTTATGTAACCCACTTGTCTGAGAACATTTCAACAGCGTTGACATTTAAAAAAAAATAAATAATAAAAAATCAAACCAACCCTCAGAGGCTCACAGGGAACATTTGACATACCTCATCCTGTGTTAGGAAGGTCTCTTTCTGCAGCGGGGTTAAATATCTCCCAATGAGGCAATTGAGATCCTGTAAAACAAGAATGAATTGTGTTTGATTGGGGGTTTTCCAAGATATTGAGTAGAACAAGAACACACTGCCTTACATAAGGTAGGCATTGTCCTTAAAGTAGTGATTACTGTAGAGATAATCAGAGACGGGAAAAATAGATTGTGGAACTCAAACACAGCGGCAGGTTGGATGCCTCTGCATGCATTTACAAGGGGAGATAGAATCCAATTAAGTGCAATGACAGAGACCTTAGCTGAACTGGAGAAAGCCTACGAGAAGAATTAATAGTTCAAGAGTACGGAAACTTGACCTACTTCAATAAAAACAGATGGTTAGTGTAATCTTATTATTGATTTAACAATTGTATGTTATCTTTCTAAAGAATCAATCATAAGACTAGACAAAATAATGTAAATAAGTAATGTAAACTTCTATAATTTTTTTAACACTTTATATACACAAACTCTGCAGCAAGAGATGCTTTTTTCATCCTGAATAATGCCTAACGATCTTGGAACACTTTAAAAGAAAAGATTTCAGCTTTCTAAAGGAGTTGTGTAGGATTTATTGGCATCTAGCACCTTATAGAGCCTTGAATTGCCTTCACCACAAAACTGAAATGAAATGACCTCTTGGCTGCTGTAGAAATATGAGGGCTTACTGAAAGAGGACTGCTCCCTTTATAAAGCCAAGGCTCAATGTAAGCTAAAGAAAATATTAAAATTCACAGTTAAAGCTGTAGGTTTCCACCCGATTATGAAATTTATTTTAGTTATTTCTAGGTCTGTATAAGTATGGGGATATTTGTGCTTTCTAACCATTAGTCTGTTAACATTTAATAATAAAAGTCAGGATTTCTAAAAAAATGTTTTAAAAATTACAAAAAACCCCAATTATTTTACAGACATATTTATTCTGCCGCTACAAATGTGGAAAATTCTGGATTGAAAATTACATCATGATGACGGACATTATAATCCTAACTGTGAGGCCACAAAAGATGGATTTATGTTTTGGTTTTTTTGTAGTGTTAATGTACAAAGATGCTACTACTGAAAGATCCAGTCTGGTGTAGTTTGAAAGCGCACTTAACATAAAAGTAAGCTTGAATATATTTGACTGCTTGTATCAAATGCTGAGAATGTGCCACTGAAGATTCACACTTCTACTCCACACCTTGAACATCATCTGGGGTTTGGTGTTAATTAGTTTGTATGAGCTACAGTACATACTGTAACTACAACCTTCTAGGAGCTATTTTGCAAAGTAACAGTAAACACAGGATTTGCATTTTAAAACCATTCATCAGCTTCATAAATGTCTCGGTGCTTGTACTCATGTCTTAAAACGTACAGGGATAAAATCTTAAACGTGAGATTTTGAAAATGGAAGATATGAAGGAGCTGATTATACACTAATAAAAACAGAAATACGAGTTGTATATTCACTAAATCTTGCACACTGGTCCTTTTATACAGCAGTTGCAAGCTAAAACTAGATGGACATGGATGTTACAGGCTTGTAGTTCACAGTGTATAAGGGATACAGAAGACCTAATAACTAATAAGCATCAGATCCTTGTATTACACCAGCAAATGAGCTATGAATCTCACTCAAAAAAGGCATCTACATGTCCACTAGATTGTCAGACAAATTAGGACAAACAGTCAAGTCCACCAGCAAAAAAAAAAAACTGTCCCTTTAAAATGTTTCTTCAAGGTATCGTCTATCATGCCCAATGTGATTTCTATAATGACTGTATACATTGTAAGCACTCTGAAAATGTAGCATAACATTTTGGATCACCCTGACATTATCCTGTTATATACGCTCCCTAACCCAGTTATTCCACTGAGCCACATTTATACTGGGCAGGAAAAAGATTAGGCAATATCCAGGCAAGGGCACAGCTGTGTCCCCTTAGATCTCCTGGGACACAGATAAATATGGATCGGTCCTGTAGAATAGGTAATGTGCATGGCTACCACAAGCTCAGGCAGACAAACACAGATCAATGGGCAGGTGGAACACACACAAGCACAAAGACCATCTGGCTCTTACAAGCAAGAAGAGGGATACTGACTTTGACATAGGTCCGTTCGGTCTCCACAAGTTCACAGATGACTTTGCGAAGCTTGTCAGCATCAGAAAGCTGTCGGGGAGTTGTGGGAGGTGGGAAGGGCGAGTCCGGGCTCGGCGAAGAGGACACGCACTCCGTGGGATTCATGTCATGGAGACTGCGGCAGAAAGCAGCGACCTGCTCCGTACTCTGCAAAAACAAGAGGAGAGAGAGACTAAAACACGGCGGAAAATAAGTATGCGACTCGAGAGGTGCGGTCCAAATAGGCTAATGATAAATCTGCACCATTAAAAAAAAATCTGAAGGGTCACTTTCCGTCTATTGCCGCGCATGAATTCATGACTGTGCAGAGAATGAGCCTAGAAAGAGGCAGAGGCAGCTATTAAAAAAAATCATTTGCACTAATTTGGTCTATTTTCAGTCTGTCATAACAATGACTCTCCACCTCCCTCACTTTCACTCACATCCCTCTATTCCCTGATGTTTTCTTCCTACTGGCAGCTCACTGGTGTAATGATTCATCTCGTTCACAGAATCAAAATATACACACAACAGTATCTGTCCACATACTGTACGGGGTTGCCGTGGAGACCAGTCCTGATGTGCATTAGACTATCATTTTGGACAAAAATAGTCTGCACTCAGCAACAATCTACATGTCAGAACTAATACAGGTCCTTTTTTTTTTTTTTTTTTTTTGCAACAGGCTACAGCTTCACCAGCCTTCACAACCAATGGTATTCTGGCTTTTTGCATCAACACAAACACTTGAATGATGGCACATGAAGGCCTACTATTTGCACCCATAATGCCCTCATTTTATGAGGACAGCACTTAATAGACAAAACAGAATACAAAGGGTTTTTTTCCGTGCCAGAGTAGATGATACATAAAAAGATTAAATGGAGAAGTCACAGGGAGCAAACTGTTATTCCGACATCATACTAACAAACGAAGACACCACTGAGTGCGTGATGCACCAGAGAGGTTTCTAGTTGGCAATATAAGGATTTTATAGGCCAGACAGAAGCAATTTATCTTGCTGCACCTACAAGCTCCTCTGGGAAATGACGACAAATAAATGTCACAACTGCAGAGACGGAAAAAGAAAAGTTATCATTCTCAGATGAAATCATCTCATTTAGCACTGAATTACTGGCTTTTATCATCAGTCTACACATCTGACTGCACCGAAGAGTTTAGGTTTTGATGCAAAGTATTTAACTGTGCAGAAGTAATCAAACAGATGATTTGTTTCCAGTTTACTGAGACACAAAAAAGAAAAACTACAAGTGCAGGAGACTAAAGAAAGAAAAGAAGATTTTGTGTCTCTCATGTAGACGTGAAAATGGAAATGATTATCTAATCAGACAGATGCATTTATATGTGAGGCTCGACAGCCATTTGTCCCTCTTGACAAATGTTCCTAAAAACCAGGCAGTTCTCAGATTAACAGATGAAATGGGAAGTGCCAGAATGTCTGCGGATATAATTTCACTGATGTCGTTTCTCTAAACCAATAAGAAAGAGACATGTGAGCAAATTTGTCAGTGTTATTTTTGCTTGTGTAAATGTGAAGAATAAAAGATGTGCATATTTAATCTAAAAAAATCTTTAAAAATA
>JAPQRQ010000006.1:27459874-27476552 GCA_037367365.1 Apogon talboti | reverse complement strand
GACGATGAACAGGGATGAGGGAGCATACATGCTCTCACACACCTGGAGCAGCGTCCTGGAGAGGCGAGCGGACAGCGGGAGGCGTGATCGACCTGCCAAAACTGGCAGGTTGGTCATGCCTCCATAACATCAGCTGATAAAGACGCGTCACAGATAGACCGGTGACACTTCTGAGGAAGGCGAAAGTAACCGCCGAAACATGTCAAGGTGTGTTTTTGGAGCAAAACTTATGTCTTAAACAAAAGAAAGAAATAAAGTAAATATGGTTTTAATTTAGTTTTAGCTCATGTTGAATTGTTCACTTTAGTCTTCACTGAGGTTTCATGCTTCAGAAAACTTTATTTTTCCCTCAGACTCCACTGCTTCCTTGTTTTATGATCCTAGATAGCTTGACCCATCAGTAAATACCCCAGATATTACCAGCCACTGAAAGAAATGCAAGAATCTACACATGAGAGCATGGTGCATGCTTTCAACAACATCAAATCAAGGCCTTTGCATGATATCAAACTCCTGCCTGTTATTCTGACATCAGTTAACCTTGCAGCCTCACTTCGTAGCATAGGTACTGATGTGAAGCAGCTGCAGTAAAGTGTCCTATTCAGCACCGTCCTTTGCACAGACCAGAGAGACGCAGTGGGGTTTTGATTATAGTAATCACTGCCCTTGAGATCTGCTGCGTTCTCTAAAACCTTCCTGTCTACTGAATAATCATTTGCTTGAATCCTACGCTTGTGTTTTTCATAAACACAACGGGGAAAAAAAAAATCATTTCGACCTCAGTATGTCAGAAATGCTCTGTTGAAAACAAAAGTAAGAATTGAAAAGCGGCTAGTGCATTGTAGACTGGTCACGATCCGTTCAGGCACAGGCTAAATGTCTTTTTGAGGTAGTTCATTTGAGGGAAATGAAGGGAAATGAACCTTTAGCAAAGGCTAATCCACCCGCCTTCACATCAGTGATGTAAAGCTGTTGTACTCCGTCCTCCTCCACCACCGAGATGGAGAAACCTGGAGGAGGGAAAGGAGAGGCGGGAAAAGAAGGAGAAAATGACAGAAAGGGGGGGCACTTATATAAAACACATCAGAGGGAGTCATGCAGTACAAATGAGAATACAGCTGGAGAACTTGAGGTCAGGTGTAGGTCAAACAACAGCAATAACTTTCCACCACATATGAAATATGTAACGCAGCGGCTTTACTTGAAAACAAAACCAATACTTTGGTCGTAAATCTCAAGGAAGCTGCACAGAATCATTTAAAGGGGTCCTTACCATAGCCAATCATACAGGATTCATCTCTGTCAAACTGTATTACTTTCGTTATTTTGGAGCAGAGTTCAATTTCTTTGTAAAGCTGTGAAGAACAAAAGAAAAGTTATTATACAGTATAAGGGGCTGTCTGATTCACACAGCTGTGGGTGGGTTATTGACAACATGGAAAGAGCAGTCATTTTCCGTATTCTTTGGTTTTATCTAGTCTGATGATGAGATAAAAATACATGCACTGCAGATATTAGTTATTAAGGCTCTCCATGAATCAGTGCACATTTGGCGCATTGCCCGCCAACGCAAGATGTTCCCCAGTGAAAACATGAGGAGTATTAGAGATAAAAATATAAGCCTATCAATAATTAATAACAGAGGATGCTCCTACAATCCGTGGTTCTGTGTAGTGTCAGTCTTATGTGTTCGAGTGCAGTTACTTGTATACCATATTTTTTTAAAATTCTTTTTGTCATTTTGCTTGGAAATAGTGACTGAGGAAGAGGAAAAGTATTCCCTTACCAAGTCGCACACATCTTCCTCCGGCTTCGGAATGTAGAATTGCACTTGGTTTTCGATTAGGAATTTTAGTCTCAAATAGTGCTTGGTGGGATCGAGCTGATGAGCCTGTCAGAGGATGGCAAAGAGACACATTTTTGGTAGTTTAACACCGTGAACTTGCCAGGAGAGAAATTCGCAGATGTTACAGCATTTTATCCAGCAACTGCTGTGTTACAATGAGATGGTTGTTCTTGTCTTAAAGTCAAACTTGTGTTTCTCTTTTTGACAGGTACAGTTAAGAAGAACTTAAAGTATAAAAATGTAAGAATGTGTTGTAAACAAACACACATTATATCCAGTTAAACTACATGACAGCCTTTCCACTCAGGTTTGGGAGGTTCTTTGTAAACATCACTCAGGTAAAGTGTCGGTCAGCGGTCTGGTCAGGTTTTTGGAGGCCAGGTGCCGTTACCTTGCAAATGGTTTCCAGGACACACAGTGCAGACTCCCCTGGTTGGATAATAGTTAGCACTGGCTGGTCATTTGGCAGACAGACCCAAGAAGGGGTGAGGTGATCAGGAACCCAAATGTCACTTTCAGTGCTGGGTCGTGGAAGACTTTTCACAGTTCCATCTTCACTTTTCTATGAATGGACATAAGAAAGGCTTATATGTAAAACAACTATAAAGGTATTCTATGTAGTATTGATATTACCACACTATCACATACCAGAACACACTTAGGATGACCAAAGCAGCCAATGAATGCTATGTATTCACAGACTCACTCAAACTATAAAGCTCATTGTTTACACACATCTGTATTATTGTATCATCAAGTTTTCTTCTTCAGACTAAGGCTAACAGCCACTTATTTTCAAAAATAAGTAAAAATTACACTGTCTTATCTTCCCGAGCTGCATCAGCTGATAGTTTACATTATAACTCTGTTAGCTGTATTTTTAAGACAGAAAACACAGTAAAACCACAAATCACCTCTGGTCTCTGTTTTCTGTACAGTTTGTGTTGACAATAGCTGCACTAAAGATCTGTTCTGAATCATCCAAAGAAGGTCAGAACTGTCACTCTTTTGTCTGAACTGAGAATCAACAAACGACAACTTAGCAAAGATAATAAGATCACATAATAACTTCATACCTTCATAAACCTCTTAATCACACTCATCCATATAGGAAAAAAACACTGCCATTTCATCATCAAACTCGATTCTTTTACTTTAGACTGTGTCCAGTGGTGAAAACAACAACAGTGCTTTGAGCTTTTATCACTTTGTCACTTTCTTTGACTCTAAAAGTTGTTTCTTAGCCATTCTCATCCCATCTGGTCACTTCCTGTCACTTTGGTCAAAGGCCCTGTGGCGTGTAAATAAATTCAGTTCATATCTCTACAGTCCAATACATTGACGTTTTGCGACCTCTTTATTATAAACATTCTTTCAGTCATTTTTTAATATTTGTAAGTAAAAATATTACATATATAACCTCTTTAAGGTAAAATTAAAGCACTTTAAGGGTCATTTTCAAATTTTTCTAGCACAGCACTTTATTGCTGGGGTAAAATACACATCTACAGGAATACATATGCTCATGATTATTTTTTTCAGTTTTTATCTCAATGATATACATTTTAGTATGCTATAAACGTCTAACATTATGTTTCATAATAGCAAAAAGTTTAGAAATTAAAGGAGAACACTAAGTTTTATCCAAAAAAGGGAAGCCACATGGCGTTCTTCAGACACAATTGCACCGAGCCAAAGATTAAGATAAAAATGGACCTGGAGTCGACCTGAGAACACCTGGTAATTTTCTTTTTTGACATAAAGTTAAATTTTTCAAACTGTATCACCTATCTGTAAGTAGCTTTGGCTTGACATGTAACCTGGCAAATTTAGCTGCATTTTCCAGTGAGTATAGCTCATTATTAGTGAACAAAATTAAAAGGAAATGTCCATATTAGTTCTAACCTCTGGGCCTACACTTCTTAGCCAGGATACATATGACTACAGTCTGATTTGCAGGATCCTTATGTTTCTCTCGTCATATTCATGCAAGCAGAAAGTTAGTATTTATTCCTTACTGTGTGCTCCTTTGTAGGATCAATGTATATGCCATCTCCAGGCGTTTTCACCGTCTCCTCACCATCAGCAAAGACCTGCAGTGACAAACAACACTCAGAATCATCAAAGCTCAAACAGAATTGTGGAGAATACATGCCTGAGGGGGGAAAAAGAAAAAACAAAAACAAAAAAACCTTTGTGCTGCTATCGCAAAGAAAACCAGACCTGGTTGATACTGGGATGAGCTTTTGTTTTTTTCTTTGAGGTAGTATCTAGACCCCAGAGGGAGGAGAACCTGCTCTTGCGTTTGCTGCAGGAACGGGACATGGCCTGTGTTCTCCGTCGTACTCCAGTTTCTGTACGAGCCGCCACCTGCAAAAGTATAACACCACATCAATGCTCAAACGAAACATGGGCGACAGCACCGTTTCATCTCATATCGCATCAATTTTTGCAAGAATTCGCCGCTGTGAGTAAGAGCCTGTTTAACAGAGTACCTGGCAAAAATATGATACGCTCTGTTTATTTTAACCCATGTCCATTTTTACACAAAAATATCAGGTGTTAAGGTTTTACTGTATAAATATGTTGAATTATTTGTTAAAATAGCGCTGTGCAAAAACTCTAACCTAGGCATGCCTGCTTTTATCTGTCACCTTTCCCCCTTTTTGGACATAGTAGTACTGATACAAATGGAGTACGAGTGGTAGAGTGGAGGAGTGAGCTGTTGAAAAGAGCCTCTTTTGTTAGACATCCCACCCTGCTATCTACTACAGCAGCTCCAACACCCACCTGCCTTGCGTCGGTGGTGTGGGGAAACAGTGCATCAATAATAATAAAAAAAGAAACAAAAAAACCAACTCTTAAAAATCAAATAGATGTTTTCCTGTACTACAAGTGCTTTTAGCTGTAGAGATGAATAACGTCAATGAAGCAGTGGGAGGCTCAAACTTCACCGAATCCAGCCAAACAAATGCCCTGTGTGAAACCCCAGGCGCCAAAATAGCAGTCATCTTGGAAAATATCATTCGACACTTCACATTTTAGTTTCTTGAATCAATTCCAGGAGGGTCTCTAAATATACTCAGCTGTGCCCGACTGTTTTTTGAGGTTAAATTTAGGATGTTTGTCTCTGGTTACTAAGGAGTCTGTTCTCCATGTAAAAGCACAAGAAGGTTTAGTGGATCTGTGAAATATGTGGAAAGTCTGTGATGTGCAACGATGATATGACTGGTGATAAGTAATGAAGTGTAAATATTAGCTATAAGCAAGTGACCAGCAAGACTTGAGTCTCAACCTTCAACTCACAATAAAGGTGCAACTTTCTGGAGTGAAAATCAAGTACGTCAAGTTGAGACTGCACTAAAAGCCACGCAAAACAAGTCAGGATAGTGTTCAGGTAAAGCACCTGATGAGTCTTGTCAAACAAACTTCTGATGATCTATTCTACTTGAAAAGTTGAGACAGCAGTCACAAAAGTTTCCCTTGAAAAACAGTTCAAATGTAGACCTGCTGCCGTAAACGAAAACAGAAAGTTACCTCAAAGCTGCAATAACCTGAATAGAAGCTGAAAACTTTAGCATTACTGACGGTTTTGGATGGAAATGAACTATTTTTACTACAAGACCCTACTTAGGTACTAATCTGAATTTTACTTACTGTAATAGTAATAACACTATACCATTGTTGTTATTATTATTATTATTATATCCAATCAGTGTGTGCTCCCACTTGACATAGTCATACTAACATTGGTATAACAGACAGCATTAGTATATTGCCAATAGACCTACTGCATTCTTTATTCCGTTTACATCTCATTTTCAGTGGCTGCTTTAAATACACTGCATTAGAAATCAACTGTGTTTCAAAAATCACGTAACATCTCAATATGTTTCTGAGCAGGATTCTACAAGTCAAAGGCAAGTCTTTCATCAGTGTGAGTCAAGTAAGTCTCAAGTCCTTAAAACTGTGACTTTAAGCTGACTTAAGTCGTGTTAACCCAGTTCCTCCATCTCTGTTAGCTGCACAGGTCCTTTGCCTTTACAGGGATGATGCAAATGTAGACCCCCAAACATTGAGCATTGCTTTCCCCAATGAATACAGTAAATGTTTTTAATGAACACAATACACATAAATACCCTATCATTTAAACAGAATATCAGATAAATAAAAACATAACCATAAGAAAATTTAATTTCTTGTTCCTTTTTTTGCTAATCTCTCTGCAATAGAAAAATGGAAAATCCAATCAATTGATTGCTATTTAAGTGATTCTTTTTCTTGATTACAGCATTTCAGGCATTCTTTTACAGTGAGTTTATCGTGCATGTTAATTTTGCAATTAAGAAAATGTGATTTATCAGCACTAGTGACCTAAAAGTTAAATCTTACAGGAGTTCCTTAGGTACAAGTAATATTTACCAGTGCATGGAAGGAAGAGACTGAGAATATGCCCAGTCGGCCCATTGCCAGCTTGGTCGGACGCGAGGCGAAGGCCAGGAGGCGTTTGGGGTTGGGCAGCTCTCCTCCCTGCAGGCTGGCAAGGTAGCACCTGAAGCGGAATAGATCCATGTGAAACTGCTCCAGATTCTGCTCCCACAAGAAGATCTGCAGAGAAAGAGACACAACAATGCCTCCAGTTAATCGCCAACTTGACCGAGATGGAGCATCGCCTACGTTTCCCCGTTACCAGTTTGCTCAAAGTGTTGCTACCGTGAGTTCTCTATGGTTAATGGTTCCATGTTTACTGGGGCAGTAGAGCAGGACATTGTGATTATTCACTGGGCCGTCCCCTCAGTCACGGTCCTGCACTGGTGTTTGGAAGAGGTGGCCAACGCCGTGGTGGAGGGGTCTGTATCACTGCCAAGTAGCCCAGAGATGAGGAAGAAACAATACTGCACATTCCGCTGGCAGATAGAGGCTGGGAGCGTTTCAGCTTTCTAAGGAGCAGGCCTATATTTATTCAGCTCTGCACAATGTGAAACCTGACACTGCCAAACAGAACCGCTCCAACCGGGCACTACCTAACTGACCAAACAAAGACCATTTGATCTCTCGTTCTCTGTAAACAGACCTGTAAAGACAATACAGGAGCTGTGCAATTAATTAAGAGAATATCAGGATGATCCAATGTTGCCGAATGCTTTCTAGCTTCGAATGAATCAATGAATGAAACTGAAACCTTGTGAGTCATCAGTGTGTAGCATCAGAGGCCCCTAGCATATGATGCTGGAGGGATCTGTTGCTCAGTCCACTCATACCACATTTTTCATCTTTTAAGTCTTGTCATTTTAGGATTGAAGCAGATGGGATGAAGATATTGAAAGTGAAGTTTATTTTAGAGCGCATCTATTCCATTTGCGTTAACAAGTCACAAAGCAGCAGGGGGAGATGGCACGAGCTGTTGAGTTGAAAACTCTTGCTGCTCTGCTAATTCAAAACAAAGCACCATCTTTCACGTATAATTTCGTTTGACTTGGGAACGTTTCTTAAATGGGTCGACTGTCGAGTCTCAACAAAACTTGGACTGCTGAGGAACAATGACATAAGTGGTACTTAAAAAGAAGGACAAGTAAGTCTCAAGCCAATTGAGGGAGACGGTTCAAACTCTACATTTATATTTTTTATGTTTTTGAAGGTTTGGGCATGTTTAATAAAGCTGTTTAGTTTTGTTACAAGGAAGGTCCCTGATAGACCTAAAGGGGTTCTATATAGCACTATAGATTTTCCAAATTCAACAGCAATAGGAAGTTGTGAGCCAGAATATTTAGGACTACCAACAAATCAATGCTATGTATTCACAGACTGTATTAGTCAATAAATAAAGTATAAAGCTAAAATATCTGTATTATGTTATCAAGTTTTTTTCTTCAAACTAAAACCCATAGTTGCTGATTTTGATGGCCAAAATAACATTGTCTTATCTCATTTTCGTTGGCTGGCTAATGGTTCACATTTAACACTCTGTTAGCTTAGCTCTGGTTTTAGACAGAAAACAGCCACAGTAAAACAACAAATCACCTGTTTTCTCTACAGTTTTTGTTGTCAATAACTGCACTAAAGATCTGTTTGGAATTGTCCAAACAAGTTCAGAACTGTCACAATTTAGTCTGAACCATGGACTGACAAACGGCCAATTTGGCAAAGACAACTTTATACCTTCATAAGCCTCAAAATCAAACTCAATGGTTCAGAGGAAATGCTTCCATTTCAGCATCAAACTCCTTTATTTTAATTCAGAACTGTGTCCAGTGGTGACAACATTTTCTTTGACTGTAAAAGTTGTTTCTTAGTGGTTGTCATCCCATCTGGTCACGTTCTGATGCTTTGGCTGTTGCATTAGTTTTCCTCACCATGGGAGACCAGCAGAGTGACTCACTAATCCCTCTAGTGGTCACAAATTATCCAACCACTGGTGTAAATAACCCAGTTTTTGTCATAACTTCCGAGCTCTTTATTCACAACACTAATGATACTTTTTAAGTAGAAACACTACATATAGCGCTTTTATCTGTTTAATTTTGTACAAGGAAATTATCTTGAATGAAAAATGTAAAAAGTAATACTTAAATCAGACCATCTGTAAAGACATGAAGTGAAGTAAGGGTGAGCGTAAACCTACTTGATCCAGTATCGTCTTCCTCTTCTTGGTGTCTGTGACGGCAGACAGCTGCATGTCTCCCATCTTCTTCATCTTCTCATCCATGTCGATCTTCTGCTCCAGCTTCTTGATCTCAGCTCGGAGGAGGCGCACCGTGTCCTCTCTGTGGTGCTGGCGGGCGACAGCGGTGGCACATGCTGAGTGGATGGCTGTGATCCAGTTCTCCAACTCTGTCTGGCTGCAGGTCTGCGTGGGGAGGAATGGAGGAAGGGTCAGAGGCTACACAACAAACCAGCTGTGACATTTAAAATGAAAAGCTTTGTTTTGCCTCAGTTCAATTACCGTGAACTAGAAAAACACAGCAAACCAAAATTTTACACCGTGTAAGAAAGGACAAACAGGAAACAATACACATATGGGTCAAGGTGATGCTTGTCCATGGGAGACTTTGCACCAGATGACTTTTTAAACATTTTCTCACCTGGAACAGAAAAGCATCACCCAGGGAGTTGCTTAGGCAGAACACAAAGTCCTTTTTGGGGTGCTCTGGCACAGCCTGGACAATGCTGTTCTCTACCCAGATGGCATGCTTGGGAATACTGTTGTTGTCAATCCCTGAACGATCGTCAGTCTCATAGAAGAACAGAGTGCAACCTGAAAAAGCAAAACAACATTTCTCATTTAGAGGGCAGAGTCTTATTTACCTGTATCTACAATAATATAAAACTCTTCTTCAAAATCTAAAGCTGATCAAGCAATTGAATTGTGCACTCCAGTGGCCAACATTAAGAAGTGCACCATGGATGCCATCTCTGTAAAGGAGGCATTGACAACATCAGATCTGATCTGAAGCCAAGTCAAGTGGCAGAAAATTTGCTAATTAGATTTAGTATAACGCTATAATGGATTAAAGCCTTATTTATTAAAGAAGATTACATTTTATCTTCCTGCAGAAACTTTTGTATGCCTAAAAAAACTAAACATAAGCAAGTACATGCTGTAAAAGTTAATAGAAAATGTAATGTTATTTTAGATGAATGTTTGGAACACCCTCAGGGATAACATACCTTTGAGGGAAACCCAGTAACTCTTCCACTTGCGTCTTGTGGCTGACTCTACTTTCTTGTTTTTCTTGTGCACAAGAAAGTTCTTGACTGCGAGCCTACCAGCTTTGCGCACCATGCCTTGGGCAACATTGAGTAATGCGTCAGACTGGTAGGCGGAGCTCATAGTGCTTTGCTCATCACTCAGGGCTGAGCTCGCTTCCTCCAAGCTCTCCGTCTGGCAAGAGCTCATTTCTAACTCCTGACGAAAGTTCTCGTAGACGCCCTGCACGCCCTCACTGGTTCCTCCGCCGCTGCTGCTGCCACTGTCACTTCCGGCGAACATGCTTCTGCCAGCTGCTGAACACATGGAGAAGGACGCCGACATGGTCTTGTAGCGTCTGGACTGGTGCTCGGCCTCCACGGTCACCCCATCGATGCCACTGTCGTCGTACTCGCTGCCCTCGCCAGCTGTGACATCCTGCGTCACGGCAGAGGCACAAGACAGGTGAGACGGCATGGCAACAATATCTTCATCAGTAGCTACACAACTACAACCCCTTCCCTGACTGTCAAGTATGGCATCCTTGCAGAAACGCTGAATTGAACTGTTCTTCTAAATCAAACATGATGCGAAAACTACAGAGGCGTAGCGAGGAGCCATGAGTTGCTTAATCCTGCAGTTCTGCTCAAAATTAATTACTCACAGCAAAGCGTCTGCTGTGTTAGCGCAGCCTGCCCTCCCTGTGGCACCGCAGGGTCTGCCCTCTCCTACCCACATGGCCAAAGGCTCCGGGGAGATGAAGGGGGTACACTAAGCTTGGTATCTCCATCTAATCACATGACCCAATCATGCGCTCCAGAGCTCTATTCACAAGGGCCGACGGTGCCCCGCAGTGACAGGGCCACCATACAGGTTTTTACTGTTACACTCTTCCACAGGCCCCCCCTCATTATCATAACAAAAGGCCCAGGCATTTCCAACGGGGAGTGACTTTAAGCTCCCTCGTCATCGCAATCTCCTCTTTCAGGAAAACAACAGATTCATCAGGAAACTACACATGGCTCTACCAACATAAGCTTTCTTTTTTTTTATGCTTAATCTTTTCCAGCAGCTTATTATCGCGAGGTGAATGCAGAAGAGGAAATGCTTGGCTACAATGTGGGGAAAATGAATGAGGGAAACTGTCTTGATGATGCCACCAGACCACATTAAGATTCTGCACGGCTTTTCATACTCTTTGCAGAAAAGAAGCAAAAAAAAAAAAGACCTGACACAGCTTGAGCATTTCAGGTCCCGTACGTTTCACCAACTTGAAAAAGCGTCACACAAGCATGAAAACAGTGTTTGCTTATTGGGGAAAAAGTCTTCCAGTGAATTATGTTAAATTTAAACCGTCTAAACCCTGGTTCAGACCACAGATTCACAACAGGACAGGATGAAGCTTGTGCGCTGGTCTGCAAAGTTCTGAAAACCTCTCGGCCTACACTAATGCAAGTACTCTGGATAAGGACGTCAATTGTTTCCACAGCAATCACTCTGTGCTTCTGGTCTGACTGCAAGCCCTTTGGCTTCATTGTAGGCAGATATACTGTCATTTGTGGTGTTTTAAAATAATGGAGGACAGTGATACTGAATTACTTGCTGGTGATGCAATGGTAGTACGGATGGTTTGGCAGAAAAAAATGAGGGTTGAAAATTTCTCCCATCTGTCCCTGTCAATTACAGGAATGATAACCCGATTAACCACGAACACACTACTGGGACAGCGCGTCAGGTAGGGACTGATGCAAACCAGCCACTGTTGACTTGAAAAGTTGGATGAGAGGTTATGTTATCAGCTCGTTTGAATTGAACTGACATGGACCGCTTCACATCACTGCAACTTTTCCCTGCAACATCCTAAGATGGTTTAATTGTTTTGTGAATGTTTGGTCTGAGCTGGGCTTCAGTGGGATAAAAGATCAGCCAAATGTGACATTTCTTTCCATGTTACCTGTATAGTCTGAGCCCTCCTGCCTTGCATACTGGCACATAGTGCAGCTTGGTGTCCACTCAGGCCTTCAGACAGGCAGTGGGAACGCCTGCAAGGAAGGGTGTAGGCGCCATAGGTGTTCCCATCCTCCTCTGAGGGGGACAGCATCTTATCGTCCTCGCCCTCTCTGATAGCCCTGTTGGCGTCGTGCCACTTGGAGTAGCTGCTGTGGGTATGCCTGCGGGCAGGGTTCTTTTGGCTATACAGCTCGTCCAGAGAGTTCGCCCTATCAGCAGAGTCTGTGGGGCTGGACTGCAGATGGCCTTCACAGTCAGTGAAGTCCCTCTCGTTGGTTGCGTCTATGATTTCCTCTGTGCTGGTCA
The DNA here is from genome assembly GCA_037367365.1 of Apogon talboti. Classification (NCBI taxonomy): domain Eukaryota; kingdom Metazoa; phylum Chordata; class Actinopteri; order Kurtiformes; family Apogonidae; genus Apogon; species Apogon talboti. Next base: position 27,464,703 of record JAPQRQ010000006.1, on the reverse strand, counting down.
GCTGCTCTTGGCTGAGGTCTGACAAGGAGAACTCCAAGCTGTCATCCCGCCACATATCTGCAGACTTCGACCGCTTCTTCTTGAAACCGACCGTCTCTTTGGAGCCATCTCGTGGTTTCTGGAGATACTTTACCTCACCTGTGTACATGTCCTCATCCTGCACCTCCTCTGCAGTGGGGCCAGGTATTGTTATTCGCATTCTTTCCATGTGCACCGAAGCATTTGTCAGGTCATTGTGAAAGGACATGGGTCGCAGGTTCATGGCCACGCGATCCACCCAAATGGGGCTTCCGAAGTCTGGCAGGATATTTGTCTCATTGAAGGGTTCCAGTCCATTGTCAGCCAGAGACTGAGGGATACTCGGGGTGCTACTTGAACGTGTACTTGTTTCAGAGTTCCTGTGCTCTATTTTCCCTGATGAAGCATGTCGAGGGTGCCTTGACTGCTTGTTGGAGATGCGAAGAGAACGAGACATGTGCTTACGTGACAAGTAGCCACGTTCGTTACCGTAGAGAGCATGGTCTCCATTCTGGCTCTCGACATTTCCCATGATTTAAAGGCTGGAACGACAGTATAAACATTGTAATTCATTAATCAATACAGGATAGTAAATGTGTCATAACACAAGTCATCAAATGTCAGAATGCTGCTGCCCACCTGAAGGCTTGTAATGATTTCCTTGGCATTTTGTTTGTCACTGAATCTTTAGGCTGCACGGCCAGGCTCTGAAAGACACAAGAGGTGACAGGTCAAAGGTCAGAATCCATCTTATGACATTTAGTATTTTGGTTAAAGGTTGATTTGGATTTATGGAATTTTTTCCCCAACAAAATGTATGCATCTTTAAGACTGTTTTTGCTCAGAAAATGATCTATAAAAAAAAAAAATAATATTATATGTGATCATTACACACATTTCTTCCCAGCACTAAAGCTAATAAAAAAAAAAAAGATTAAAGAAATTATGTTGCTAGTAAGGAATACAACAAATCCAATTAAGTAATTAGATGTTTTCTCTTGTGTTGGGTGATGTTATAAAAGAAAGTTATATTATTAACTTGACTAAACTCCAAAGAATTTTTTTTTTCTTTAAAGCCACTGACAATGATTCTGGGAATAGAAATTACTTTAAAAGGTATAGTAAATGGAAGGATAAATTGAAAAAACAAATGGTGAACTATTTAGACAAATGGGAAAGATTTATTGAAATAGAAGGGGAGTAATATATAACATTAAATGTCTCGTCTAATTTTCATACAAACTTAGTTCCTTATGTGGGTATTAGACCTGCAAATATTTGTTGCAATGATATAAAGTTTATGTTTCTTATAACATCTTATACCTTCATCTTTAATTATGATGTTACATGAATTACCATTTTGTCTTTACTTGTGCAAAGTTTTGTTTTTTGTTTTTACTTTTAAATTGATGTCACTTCTAAGAAATTGCTATATCATGCAGACTTGGCAGATACAAGTATTTATCCTAACAAACCACACAATCTGTGTATATAATCAAAACATGTATATATGTGGTATATTTAAGTGAAACCTGGTTACAAAACCCATAAACAATTAATCAGAAAACGTAAAGTAGAGCAGTGGAGGAAGTGTAAATTGACACTGTTACAATGTTTTCCTTACTTCCCACTTCCCTGAATGCAGAATGGCTAGTTTCGGTCATGCCAGCTAGATAAACAGCACACAGACTGACAGGGGAAGTGATCCACTCAGCCTCTTTCAACATGTACTGGAGCTTGTGTGAAGTGGAGGGAACGTAATGACAATATGAGCGCGGTGACAGCCTGACTGAACACGAGTTATTCACAGCTGAAGTGAAACACACCAACCCATCCATGTAGCTTTTCTGAGTGTCTGCTCTCAGGCATAAATTCCTGCATCAGAAAACACGAAGAACTCTCAAGTTTTGTCCGTAGTGCACATTTGGACTCCATCTACCTGCCTTCGAGCTGGGCAGTCCACCATAAAAGGTCCCATTTCGAGCCTGGGACCATCAACAGATGGGACACTTAACCACATTGTGGCTGTTATTCCTCCTGATGTGTGCTCCCCTTGTTTTTTAGCACAGACCCTTTGGGGGGGTGTTAGATGTTTTTTCTGTGTAGCTGACACAGATGAGTGGGAGCCCAACCTTCTGCTGCTGCATGCATCCGTCCTACTGCGAAGGGGGGCGTTACGTAAACCAGAGCTGACCCCGTTTTTCTACCTTATGTTGCTCCGTTTTTGCCTCTTAATTCTGCTCACTCATCACCTCTCAGTGGTGCTGCAATGCACTATGTTTGATGTTGATGGAAGTCCATTTATTTTTCATACTACCCTGCAGCTGATTGCTAGTGTCATGTAATCCAGTTGGGTAAAATGTATAAAGAACAAAAGCAGCAAGGAGCAGTATTGTGAAATGCCACTGCACTCATTACAGGAAACCAGATTCACTAAGGGTAAACATGCTTTCTAAATGCTAGTACAGACATTGCACCAAGGGCTACTTCTAGGCTTGTTTGTTCCCTTTTCCCATAGAGCATGCTTTATTTTTTCATATGAGGAAGGTGAAAGTTTAATGGCTTTGCAGATGTCATCCCTGGAGGAAAAGAAAAGTGCCTTGTGTGTTTTAGCCCTAATCCGTACTGTGAGGCCTACAACCCGTAAATACAATCATATACAACTCTACAACAATCACTTGGACAGCTCTAACAGTCAGTGTTCATGGAGAAGCGTTGTGCTATTTATAGGCTAGGTTGCAGCTCAAGAGTTTTACTAACGTTCTCAGTGGTTTCAATGTTAACGCGATGTGAAATTGGTCAGAAATTAATTAGTACATTTCAAGCCGAGATGAATGGCTTAAGTAGCGGAGGATGTGGATTTCTCAGTTAGTGCAGTCAAGGCAACCCATTGTGCAGTGACCTTGAATTTTTTGCAGCACAAATTCACTCATTAGGGCTTGAAAACAGCACCAGATGGCTGAATGATGAGCGAAAGTGAGAAAGAAAAGTGGCAACTCTTTAAAATTAAGAGTCAACCATGAATGAGCAGTTAAATTCTCTCTGAACATTACAGATCTCCAAAAAAAAAAAAGTGAGTTTTAGTGATATCTAGTGGTGAAAATGCAGATTGCAATCAACTGATTACCCACACACTCACTGATAACAGCTAAAAAACATGCCAAGTTTAACGACTATGGCCCACACCCAAACATAGTAGGTGAACCTTAACACTCAATGACACCTGGTATGTATTAAAAAAAAATAAAAAATTCTCAAACATGCCACCACAGTAGTCCCCCTGTAAATATAAATGACTCTAAGGTAACAGCATCACTCTCATTGTTTAATAGTTATGCACTAATGGAAATAGTTGTGAATGTTACATTTCTGCAAGTATATCTTCCTAAAATACTACTGACTGGACCTATGTTTTAACAAATAAACACAGAAAGCATTCCATAAAGAAACACTTCTATAAATGGTAGCATGTTTGTCCAAATTTTGGAATACAGCGAAACATTTTACTGCATTTAGTTGCCATAATAGCTGAATATAATGGTATAAGGAGCCTCCATTCTCTGACAGTTCTAAAGGTGTGATGTTGCTGGTGCACTGAATCCATCATCAGCTTTTTATTCATACATGAGGAAAAAAAAAATGCCAGTGCTGGAAAAGATGTTCTGGAGCCAAATCCCCAGAAACTCCTAGTGGGATTGTCTGGAAATACCTCCTAACACACACCGCAAAGTTAGTATTCTGGTCTTTCATCCTCACAACTGCACTTACACACATTGACAAATAAATAAATGGAAATAAGCAATTACTCTGGAAAAACCTGGTGGTAATTTGGCGGTGTGATAGAGCGAGGCCCCAGGTAAGTGGGTCACCTCTTATTTTCAGCGGGGCCACAGAAAAACACAGGACAGCAGAAGTCTCACGGAATTCATCTGTTACAGCCACTTAATGAAATGCACAACCACAGGAGACTCCAGCCACCCACAGATCAGAAAGAGGAATATTTTATTGGAATTTAAGATTAGCAACACAAGAGTGGACTGTGAAAAACAGTGATTCACTGCAAAAGGCTACATGACTCTGAAAAAGCATGGAGCAGCCTTTAAATGAGCAAACAACTAATTAATAAAACTCCCAATCATCCAGTGATCTTAAGGCAAAAAAGGTGCAATTTTACAATCAAGTATTGCAATACAGTATACCTATCAAATACACTGTCCATTACACAGGCTTTTTTAATGAAAATTCTATCAGTCATAAAATCTATTACATGCCTAGTGTTAAATGGTTTATATGTAGGATTAATATTCCAAACTCTCATCAGAACACACTTATTAATCCTCACGTGCTGCATCAGCTGATAGTTTACATTATAGCTCTGTTAGCTCTATTTTTAGACAGAAAACAGCCACAGTAAAATCACAAATCACATCCGTTTTCTGTAGGGTTTGTGTTATCAATAGCTGAACTAAAGATCCGGTCAGAATCGTCCAAACAAGGTCAGAACTGTCACTCTTTAGTCTGAACTGAGAATCAACAAACGGCAACTTAGCAAAGATAATAAGATCACATAATAACTTCATATCTTCATAAGCTTCAGAACCAAACTCATCCATGTAGAAGAAATGCTGCCATTTCAGCATCAAACTCCATTCTTTTCATTTAGAGCTGTGTCCAGTGCTTCTACCTTTTTCTTCGTGGTTCTCATCCCATCTGGTGTTTTTCTTCCCTATGGGGCACCAGCAGAGTGACTCACTACTCCCTCTAGTGGTCACATAACTCTGACAGACCATCAGTGTGAATATATTCAGAGC
>JAPQRQ010000006.1:27437919-27451653 GCA_037367365.1 Apogon talboti | reverse complement strand
CATTTGCAATTCATCATCTTTCCCCTTTCAGCGCCACAAAACCACCACCACTGCCACTGCTTTGTCATTACAATGACACCAACACAAGCCGTATTGTTTGCATCTGGCGGTGAATGGAGAGCAACACAATGGCTTGCCGCCTGCAGTTGTAGGTAAAGTTGTGTCCTACACAGGACAGCTACAGGTACAAACATGAGATGGAATCCCTACCCTAAACAAAGGCTGCAAAGACCCCAGGATGTGGTTACAGCATACAAAACCTGAAATGACAGAATAAGCTGTCAGCATTGATGAAAACTAATACAAAACCATCCACAGAGTAAAAAAAAAAAAAAAAAACTGACCCCAAAACATAAAGTAATTCATTGGAGCTTTGTTTCTATTGAGAAAATATTAAACTCTTCTCTGAAACACTGATACCACGCTTACAGACACAATCCTCATGCACTTGTGTGACTCTAAATGGTCCAGTTGGAAACCAGGAGGCTTGTGTCTGCCATTTGTCTTCCACGCAAAGACCCAAAAATACACAGCTGCACATACAATGCCTTACCTTAGAGTTTACACCCAGGAAGTGTCACTTCTTGCTTTTCTGTCCAAACTAGTCACGAGAAATCCCACACGTCACTGTGGGAGAAAGTTAAAGCTCCACATAAGGGGATTATTGATACTCCTGCAAGTCCACAGCTGACTGCCTCCTAAATGCAATGATGAGTAGAAGAAATGAGCAGGGGAAGGAAGGAGGGAAGGAGGGAGGGGGAGTGACTGTTTGTAACCCCCCACCTGCCCCCTCCTCTTGCTGACTCTTTCACACTCTCTGCCCCCTCCCTCATTTCTTACTCCCTCCTTCATCCGATAATTCCACCCCCCTAAACTACAAACCTACTGCCAGCAGGAATGCGTGTTCCCTCCCTCGTCTCCTCTGTAATTGCCCCTCCACTCCCCCGTGAGAAGCATCATGTTTGCACTAAACGCTGCTGCATCCTCACTGTAGCAAAAGAAAAGAAATGGCTAAATTAACAAAAAAACAATCAAGGATTACAGTTAGATTCAAGCCATATTGTTCAGTCTGGACCGTCTTAAATGTACACTTTGAGATAATCTCTGTTTTAGATGAACATAATCCAGCGATTTAAAAGACCAGACACTGAAAAATGCTTGGATCAGAGATGCTGAGGGGCCGTACTGTTAATACTCTGTGCATAATCTGGAACATTCAGTGACAAAATGGACCTGTGAATGAGAAAAGGGCTGGATTTGCTGTTGTCATAGCACCAGCGATGTCGTGTGGCTATCACGTCAGCAGCGACAGAGGTGCTGGATTCATTTTGAGATGATGATGGAACTGCAGAGGAAGCAGGGGAGAGAAACAGAGAGAGAAAAGAAGGGAGGACGGCGGTAGAGCGAGGGCATGGCCGCCACCACGTCCGTCTGTTCAGCTGCAGCCGGCGTCATGCGCTCCAAGAGCAGTTTTTGCATGCAAACTGAAAAGTAAAAACATGCCCTGAGCTACTCGAGGGTGTAGACACCATGACAACCACACAGAGGAGAGATAGAGCAAGCACTGATCTTAGTCTGGGAGGAGGAGGAGGAGGAGGAAGAGGGGGGTGGGGGGGGTGAATTGCCATGTCTAGACTTTGTGATGACTATGACCAAAATAAAAAAGCCCTCAGTGCTGTGGTCAGGCCGGCTGCCTTTAAGTGTGACTTCATTCGATGCCAAGGTGGTGACCCTGATATTACACTAAACCACTGGGGTTCGATAGTAACGGCAGAAACATCCGGTCTGCAGAGACAAGCAGACAAAACAATCTGCATTCCTATCGAGTATACACGCTGTATTTCACACAGGTAATATGTCCAGATCAAAGAGTTGTTCTAGAGACTGTGGTCCAACTCACTCCCACAAAACATGCCGTGCGCCAATTTCTTCTTTTCAATTAGTGAAAACAATTTATCAGGATATGATCCAGATCACAACACCACACATGAAAGCAAATGATACAGTCTGAACCGATATGTTAAAAGATTAGTTTAGATTTGCAACCTGCATGAAGAGACATTAAAAAAATACAACGAAGCATCATTTTGAACTTAAGGAAAGTTTGCACGAGCCAACATTTCCTCATCTGCTCATCTCCTGGCTCTGAAAATACTGGATCAGGCATTAGAGCGATAACTGCATCTATCAGTGAAACAAATGCTGAATCCACGTCTGCTCTCACCACAGGCATTTCAGAAATGTAGATTGCTTTGCATGGAGCTCAGCTAAACTAAAACGGTCTGCTTTCTCATCACCGGCACGAGGCTATTAAAACCCAGCGCTATCGTCACTCAATTTAGGAGCTGATTGACTCGGACATCCAATACACTGACCGGCCGTTCAATACCGCCGCAGCCATGTGGCAGGTGAGACTACAGTTGCAGATCCACAGCAACACTTCAGACTGCTGATGTTGTTCAGGCGTCAAAAGCGACCGCAATCACTGCCAATCACCTTTAGCTGGAGTGAAACCAAAAAAAAAAAAAAAAAGATTTAAAGAGCTGAAGGCAGAGAAATGACAAAGATTTACTGGGAAAGACTGAAATCATTACAAAAGCTTCAATAACAACATAATAATATTAACGCAAATGAATGTTAAAATATTTACAGTAGAAAGACACATTTGACTAGAAAATGTGTGAGAATAGAATAGAAGAATGAACTCTGCAGCGGTACAGATTGGATTAAAGCCTTGTTAATTGAGCTGTAACCTGGTTTAGAAACAAATCCAGATTCTGCAACAGGGTTCAGGTCTGGGCAATCACAGGATCACCTGACAATGTTCAGTTTCACAGGGTGCTTGCTTTTTATCCAAATAACAATTCCAGACTTTTTATACTTTATGTACTTTTACACTTGGTTTCCTACGTTTGTAGTTCAGATTGTACCTGTTGTGTGTGGTAGAAAAGTTCATTTTAATAAATGTATGAATGAATGCATAATTCACAGTAAATTATGTTTTACTGACAAACATTTTCAAAACATATCAGAATCCCAAAAGTGCATGGATATCACACAAACTAGTACCGACCGGTTAGTGACATCATATCTAGTTTTTTACATGCTTTCATGTATTTCTTATGTTACCAGATGATGTGCCTTTGAGCATACTCCAAAATTTGACTATGAGAGAAACTTTTTTCCATCCTTTATTAAGACTTCCACACAAAATTCCAGACTTTTCAAGGTCTGGAAAACACACTTTTAAGCCTTTCAAGACCTGCACAAACACCCTGATTTCAGTGTTGGTCCATTTGTCAGTAAAACAGCTGGCCTCACAGCAGGGTCTGTGTTAGGGGTGGAGCTTCAATACATGCAGCCACACTTAAAGGGTCAATGTGTAACTTTAACATGGGCTTAAAAGAACTTTGTGTTGGAGTCTGTGTCGTCCTGGGAACTTTACAATACCCGATTCTAATAAAAAAAAAAAAAGGTCACATAAGCGGATGCAGAAGTTGCGTATTTAATCTTTAAATGCGGTTGTATTAGGTTCTTCACGGGCAGGGCAGGTGGGGAACTTAATGCAGTCACATTTAAAGGTTCGATAAGGAAGCTGGCATTTTGTTGAGGTAAGCCAACTCCATTCCAAAGGAGCTAGTGAGCAAAAGATATGCATTGAAGAGGAAAGGATTTTTATGTCAAAAAGGCACTTGGGGAAAGAAAATTAGGTCTGAACAATATATTGAATTCATTTGATTAATCAAGGTTTTATTTTCTGAAAATCATAGAAAAATACCACAATCAAAATCAGTACCAATCAGTTTGCTTCTTATAATGTGTTTTTCTCCAGTACTATTTTGCATATTGTATAGTTTCAGTTAAGACAGTTTTTTCCCCCAATCTTTCTTGGTCTTCAGTTCTTAAAGCTAGGAAACAATTGGTTAAAACTGTAATAAATACATAAATAATAATGAAAATGTGTGGCTATATTGTCTAGCTCCATTTAGGATCTCTCTTAACTTTAGAACTTTAGAAATAAAAATAAGATTAATGCATGAAGTTTTGACACACGATACATATTGAATCTTTAGTAAACTGTCACTTTAACTCAATAACTCACTTATTACCAACACCTCATCTGTTAACTTCACTGTTGCACCTTTATTGTCAATTTATTGTCTCCTCAACCCCCTGCTATTTATAGTTATATTCAATTTTTTATGTATTTTTTCTTTCCCTAATATGCTCATTTTGCACCATGGAGCTTTAGAGATTTGTAATTTTAGTTTTCTGTATACGATGCACATATGGCAAAACTGATAATATAACTGAGTTTGACTTGAAACAGAATATATCAAAATGAATAGTGTAGGGAACAAAGGAAAATGCATTTGAACCATTTTCCTTCTGAATTATCAGCATATATGTGCAATACAGTATACTTATTCTCTTGAAGTGCCATTGCGTGTTCATTAAAATCAGTCACACAAATTTATCGCTCTCAACTGAAGCCATTAACACCCCACAATGTGGAAAAAGTCATCAGGGTTCTACATTTTCTCAAGGCCTGGAGTCTAGCAGAATACATCACACTGCTTCTCCCCAGAATAGCTTAAAATAAAAGGTCAGTTAATAATTGACTATGCGCTGCTTCGATATAGTGGTTCTAAACGGACCTCAGAAACCCCCATTCAAAAGTCAATCCCGGCTTACATAGCTTTGCAGAGTAGAGTTAAATAAATGGCCAACTTTAGTCTCCACTTTCCTGAACATGCAAATGGAATGGCTGACATTTAACAGGAAACTAAAATATACAAATGCTTAGGTTTAAGCCAGGTAAAGTCCAACCACCAGCGACTATAAGCAACAGAAATACCATTTACCTCGAAAGCGCAGATGCTGCCTTGTCTCACACTAATAGGAGCCACAATTAACATACACTGGATTTTCCTCAGTAATCGTGTAGACGTTGATTCAACAACGTCTGTCAGCTGATCTGAACACATTCTCAGGAATGTACACAAAGCCCCTAGTGAACGAGCACAAAGATCACGAGGAAGTTGATTTTACTATTCAACAAGGGGTTGGCTGTGGCTGTACGCGGCGTTTGGTTCGACGTCAGGCCGCTCTCTGTGAATCTACAGCACCAACTGAAGGCAACATCCACGACTAAAAGGGTTCATGTGTTTAACTTCTCCGAGGTCCCCCCTCAATCAAAAACAACACACGGCCCGCCGAGGAAACAGTTGATCTATTGTGTCGAAAAACGAACACTATGTACAGCTGATATCTAAAGAGAAAAATGCAACTGTTACACAAGACATGAAAGCAGAAACCCAAGCCCGGGTAGAGATCATTAGCGGAGGATTCAGTGGACTCCAGCAGTGAGTTGACTCTCCAGAGTCGACTTCAAAGACGCCGCTATAGAGAGGGATATCATTTAGAATGCAGAGAAAAAAAGAGGAATTGATTGGTCAGGACTGAACCTACAGAATATACCATAGGTGGGTCTCCAATATTACTTATTAAAACGATGCTTGGAGTGTATTAGAAGCCACTGGTCTTAAGTGGGTTTAACAAGCTGCAGTGTAGGGTCAAATACTTACAGGGTTAGCATTCATTAAAAAAAAAAAAAAAAAAAAAAAAAAAAAAACAGCTAAGGATACAGCGCAAATGGTTAAAAACCTTAAAACATCTGTGGTAGAAAGCCCAGATTCACAGGACAATGATAATTTATTTAGTTTTCAAGATTTCAATTATTATTTAAATAGATGGGATGAGAACCACTAAAAAAACTACATTTAGAGTCAAAGAAAGTTACAAAATGATAAAAACTAGGAGCACTGTTGTTGTTTTCTCCACTGGACAGTTTTAAATGAAAAGAATGGAGTTTGATGCTGAAATGGCAGCGTTTCTCTTACATGGGTGAGATTGATTATGAGGCTTAAGGTATAAACTTATTATGGGATGTTATTATCTTCGCTAAGTTGCTGTGACAGTTCTGACTTTGGCTGATTCCAAACAGAAACACAAACAGAGCAGAAAACAGTTGACTTGTGGTTTTACTGTGGCTGTTTTCTGTCTAAAAACAGAGCTAAGCTAACAGAGCTATAATGTAAACTATCAGCTGATGGAGCACTTGTAGATTAATAAGACAGTGTTATTTTGACTATGAGTTTTAGTTTGAAGAAGAAAACTTGATGAAACAGATACAGTGAAGAGATGAAGTGCTACAGTCTGGTCCTAAGTATGTATCTGTGATGATCCCCCTAGTGGTGAGAGGCTGGAACAGCAATACTACATATAAAATGCTAAATATATCCAAATTACAGTTTGTAAGTACTTGAAATTCTGAGTGTTACAATCAAACATGTTGACTGAACATTTCTTATACAACAAAAAAAAAAAAAAACATGTACTATATGCAACGAAATAAATCTCAACAAGGACAGGTTCAAATAGACCACATCACTCTATAGAAGTAAAAAAAAACTAAACCCAGTCTACAACCAAACACAGTGAACCTAACTCCCCAAAAATGACTCATATCCTCCACAGTTTAGCGCACTTAGTATCTATTATTCACCCCAGACCACATAAATGTGATGACCATCTTCGTGTGCATCTCTGACAGCTGCTCATACTTTACTCTGAATAAGTCAAACAGAGCCTCGACGAGACCTTTTAACGCTCATCTGTCATGTCTCCTCAAACCCTACGTCCATTACGGTGACCAAGTACAAGAGCGCCGCTGAAGCCTTCACAGAGGAATAGTAGCCGACTGCACTTCTGCAGAACCGTTTTTAAGGAAATCTCCATCTTTAAGGAGGCTTTTACGTTAAGGTCGATAGTCTTTGGCTCAGGCGAGGCCTCTAGATTCGTGAGAAGCACTTTTTTATCCAAAGTACAGGGGTCTTTTAGTTCAGACTTATGTAAGAAAGTTCATTCCCCCTGAGAACGTTCTACAATCACGATGGGAATTGTACAAAATGCCTCTGCAGCAGGTTCAACTAAGATTTCTAGGTACTTTTCATGTTTGTTTCTTTCAGTGTTCAATGCAGATAAACAGCAAACAGCGCATTTAGTACGAGTTCATCAGGGTCCCTTGAAAATGCTGCACTGCTGGAGGGGGTTTTTCTTCTGCAAACCATCTGGGATCGCATCTTGGCAAGACGTCTACAGCAAGTAGATGCTTCTGCAGATATATGCAGACTGTCAGCACATCATGAATTCATCATGCATGACCTCACCGGGGAAGATGCTGAAGATGTGGCAACTTCTGGTGTTCTCTAAACTAATAAATGAGACAAAGATGCCAAGCAACGTGAAATGTCGAAGCAGGGTTTAGAAATTTGCAGAATCACCTGTGAACAGATCTGAGTCCAGGAAAAAAAAAAAAGACGATGCTCTTTTAGATGTGTGTGTGTGTGTGTGAAGGGATGATTTTGTAGAAGTATGAGGTTCAAAGATGGTGGAAGACAGGCCGATACGGCAGCACATCAATAGTATACTCTAATGGAGACAGATGCACTGTCAGGGAGAACAAGGGAAGAGTACAGCCTCGTCTAAGACTCAATACGACATGGATGTAAACAGAAAGAAAGGAAAGCACGGATGTCACTCATCCATCAACGTGGGCAGCGAAGGGAACAAAGACTTGATTTAGAAAAGTCTTACACCAGTCGTAATGTGATTAAGTTGCATACTGCGAAAAAAAAAACGTAACCGACTGAATAAAATTACGGCTCGCATATGGCAGCAAAACTAATAAAAGGAATCTGTTTTCTGTGCAGAACGATAGCGCATACTGTAATTCTCAAGACAACTTGGCACTGGGCCCGGGCAGACTGAATTCGTCTTAAGAGTCTGGACGGAGAATTCCACTCACAGCTGCAACTTCAGCAGCGCCACAACGATGAGGCCGTGGAACGCAGCAATCGAGTGGGACGCGTTTTTAAATGATACATAACAGCGTGTGATCCAGATCTTAGATGACTTGTAAATATTTGCGGTGCAAATCCTGTTTCATCTCCACATTTTTGTCCAGTTTTTTTTTCTTTTTTTCAATTAGTCAGCATAAAAGACATAAAACTATTTCCGTGGCGACTTCCAGTAGAAATTTTCCCTACACCCAACATCCCTCAAGTGACTTATCACTATTTATCATCTCATCCTCTGCATTTTCAGAAAGCAATTATTTTCCTATATTTAATTTACTACCCATGAAATGGTTTGTCAAAGCTCAGAGTAAATTCAAAGGTTATCATATCAGAGCAGAGAAAAGTAATCTAAAAGTGACCTTTTCAGCAAAACATATCAATAATTGAACGTAAAAACACTTGTTTACAACTACTGTCATTTGTCAAACTATCATTGATTTTATTGGTGAATCCGTTTTGCAGAAGATGACGGCGTTTCCACGTTCACTAATGGGTCATATCTGAGGACCATGAAAAACCGACACACTGCATTCTACTTGAATTATGTCCATGTATTGACAGGATTAGTGGTTCAAAAGTTATTCAACATTTTATTTTAATACATGTTTTTGGTCGCCGGTGTCTGTTCAGGTCTTGGAGGGTTAAATATGTCACATGATCCTTTACCTCAGTTCAGAACCTTGTGCAAAGCCTACAATCAACCAGAGGATTTCAAAGGACACCATGTTCCTTGTATTGATCCATCTATAGCCTTTATCAAAGCAGGGGAAATCCTTATTGAGACTAAAAATCTATTTTCCAAGACGGACGTGGCCAAGACAGCAGCATGGACACAGTTATGACAAATAAAACGCAACAACCAAACAGCTTTGATGCACAACTAATAAAATACAGTCTAGTTATAGAAAGTAAAAGACAGAGGAAAATAAAGTACAAGCGTATCATTTTCCCAGACCTATAAAACAGACTTAAATTCCTCCCAAGTAACAAGTTTCAGGTCCTTCTGTAAAACAGGGCTCCTACAAGTTAAATTTAAGACCTTTTTAAGAGTACTTAGAACAGAATTTAATGTCCATTTCACAGCCATACTGGTAAAAATTCATGACTCCTAGAATTTAGGAAAACATATTTATTTACTCCAAATGCCTTGATTCCCACTGATCTGAGTCATTTCTCACTGTGGGCTGCAAATATAGTGATAATTGGTTCCTAATCTCAATATAAATTGTCGGTTTAGAACGGGTGGAACTGAGTCGACTAACGTTACCGTCTTTGCAGGTGGACATTTAACAGACACATTAAACACAATACAGTCAACATGTTTATGGAAACATAACTTAAGACCTACCATATCCAATTTAATACCTTATAAAGACTTCAATAAAAAGGTATTAAATGCAGATTTGTAAATTCAAGACTTTTTAAGACCCTGCAGGAATCCTGATAAAACAACATTCCATGAAGAAACAGCAGCGCATTTTTACCCAACTCTGATCTGACTTTGAACCATCATTTGTAGGATGTTCTGAGAAAGCAGACCATGTTGCTTTTGGGTTTTACACATGTATGTACAAAGAAAGAATGGAAGCAGCCCAAGGAGAGATTTATAAATAAATGCGGACATGCAGAGAAGGAGAGTTTGCAGCAGTACAGACACACAAGTTCCACAGCCAGGTATAAAACATAAACAGGGTGGGACTCCTTTATGTACTGTTCAGGTACTTTCATAAAGACAATGGAAAAAACCATAATGGACATGTTTTAATTTGACTTTGAGAGTAAACAAGTAAATGCAGGTATACAGCAGTTACTGTTAGAATTGTGTCTTATTTAGCATTTCTAAATGTTTTTATTTTTTGATAATAAATTATTTGTTTTGCTGTACCAAATTATGACAAAAAAAACCATTCTGTAGTTTCAGTTTATGAACAAAACCTGCAATATTTGGCTTAAAAGACAAGTTCAGATCAAAAAGTTCACCGATAATGGTTTTAGAATTTAATTTACATCGATTCTAAATATGTCAATTCACCATAATGGAGATTTTTTCTTTATTCAACTGAAATAAAACAGGTAAATGCAGGTACACAGCAGTTACAGTTAGAATTGTGTCATGCTTAGCATTTATGAACGTTTTTATTTTTTGACAACAAATGATTTGGTGTGCCGTACCAAATTATGACCGAAAATACATTGTTATTCTAGTTGTAGTTGAGAAAGATGCAACAATTAGGTGTTTTCGTGAAAGAAAAACAGGATTTGTTCCTGTACAAGAAACCCGATTTAAGTTAAATCTCAATCCAGATCATAAACAATATCTATTATGCTCTCTATACTATTTTAACAGTTCACTTTTTATCATTGGATTCCTTTAAAAACACACAGAAAGCTGACTAAATTAAACTAATACTGGAAATCGTTATAAATTACATTAAACACTGCAGCATAAGGAATAAAATCTCTGCTTTTACTCACTGTTAAACCACTGGGAGTCAGATCATTATGTGAGCTGGAGTGAATAGTCTGTGTTGGTTGTGTCAAACCAGACTCAGTGTGTTATTTACTTGACACTAAGCAAAACACTAGTGCCTTCAGTATTTACTTTGCAAATGAATGAAGAGTTATGTGCGAGTGGGACGGAGATGAATAATTCACAAAGAGCACTTATGAGGGTTAAATTATGCGCATTTCAAGAAATCAACAGCGTTTGGTCGTACACTTCTATACACGCATGAAGAACAAAGTCAGGGATTGTGCAAAAAGCCAGAAAATTACCATATGAATGCATTCTTTCATTTCTGACAAAACACTTACGACAAGTTGGTCTAACATTTGAGATCTTTGAGACGGAGGGGAGCGAAGGCCGGTTCCAACTCGACCGGGCTGAGGGATGGACGGGTTGGAGTCTGTGCAGGCTTGTCACAGGTGGACTCGGGTTACCGCCCCAGGGGCACGTCACCAAGCACTGGAGTCAGACAGGATGCCCCATAGCGTGACGGCTTTTGTTTTCCCATGGTTCTCCGACACAGAATTATACATGTTGTTGACTGAGCGAATCGGAGGTTGCGTAATCTCTGAATTAAACACCTTCTGCAAACCAGTTCTCCTCCAGGTTGGGCCATGTTTTGTAGTGTAGACATCAAAATGCAATCAATCTGCAGGATCTCTGGAGCATCTGAACTAAATAATGTACAAAAAAAAAAAAAAAAAAGGTAGAAGACGATGGATAAACTTTTTCCTTTACCCCTATTAAATTGGTCTGATATCACAAGCATCCACATATAATATAACAGATAATACCTTATTCATCATATAGTCTTTAACCCTTTAAGAACTAAGCCAACAAAAACATCTACTGATCTAAAATGTGTAATAACTTCTGATCCACTAATCCTATCAATGCATTTAAATAATTCAGGTAAAATGCAGTTTCAGATATGACCCCTTTGGACGTTCAGAGGCTCCGTAGTGAACATGGAAACACCATCATCGAGTCACCAATAAAACCCATGGAGTCTGACAAAGGACAGCGGTTGAAGACTTGTTTTATGTTAATTTTATGATATATTTTGCTCAAAAAAGTCACTATTTATTCAGTTTTCTCAGATTATGTTTGAATTTACAATGAGCTTTAATGGAAATCTAGATCAGTGAATTACATATAGGAAAATGCTTGATTTTCACTCAAAAACGCAAAATGTAGACAGTAATGTTAAAATAAATGGTGATAAATCACTTAGGGAGGGTTCCATTTTGCTCGAAAAAGTCACTATTTACTCAGATTTCTCAGTTTATGTTATGAGCTTTAATGGAAATCTACAAGATCAATTAAATAAAATGCTTGGTTTTCACTTAAAAATGCTAAATGTAGAGAATAATATTAAAATAAATGGTGATAAATCACTTGGGGAGGGTTCCATTTTGCTTGAAAAGTCACTATTTACTCAGTTTTCTCGGTTTATGTTGTAAGCTTTAATTGAAATCTACAAGATCAATTAAGTAAAATGTTTGGTTTTCACTTAAAAATGCTAAATGTAGAGAATAATATTAAAATAAATGATGATAAAGCACTTACAGGGAAGGTTCCATTACAAATTCCTTTAGAAGCCCCCCCCCCCCCAAAAAAAAGCCACTTATCAATGTATTGTCAAAGTTGTTTTAGTACATCTATGGTGTTCAAATCATCTGGACACATACTGTATCTACTGGACCAAATCTGCCAGGTCATTCACAACTCCTCAGAAAAACAACAACAAACAACCTTAAAACTGATGACTAAGAGGAGTTTGCCTTTGCAGTGGAGAGTTCTGTTTTTGCAGAAATACTGTAGATTTCTCACCATACGCACCACAAAGTCAAAACAACAGCATATATCTGCCCACATCTGCTGCACTGATGTAACTGATACGCAGTCAGCTTCACAGGTGGGAAAATAACTCAGAGCTCCAGGTCATTTCAAGTCATTCCCAGTAATTTTAATTACACATTTTAATGACTTCTGTTATTGCCTGAATACAATCTGATGCAGCGTGTCCTAACCTGCCCTGAGAGGCTCCCGTAATAAAACACAGTCACACCTGTTCTGGTCTGTGCACCTTTCCCCATTCAGGATGCGCATCACACACACACACACACACACACACCAGAAGACACCAGCTGAGTTGCACCAGTCCAACACCACGGCAGTGACGCTGCAACAAACTTGACACCTTAAGGTCACGGAGTAAAGCACAACTATCGCCTTTCACATGAATCACCTGTCCATGATCTCTTTACTTAAGGTGTAAATACAACAGCGATGACACTGAAACAGAGACGCATCCTGCGATTGAATGACACTTGATGCAACAATTTACCGCACGCAGCTGTAGAAATGACCCCGACAAGACGCTAAATGCATCGCAGGGAGCAGGTCTGTTTTTTTTTCTGCTTGCGTTGTTAAACACCCTGCAGCTTAAGTAAAGCACATTTTTGTTTTTTGTTTTTTTTTTTACCCGGTGCGGCCGCTGGATGTGATGCGCATTCATGTAACGGCGTGGAAATGGCAATATCTGGACGCACGCGCCAAAGCCCGTCACACGTCCACCCTGATGCGGATTATGTTTTCCCCAAATCACTGGTGTCTGACCGAGCAAATCGACACCATATGCCCGACTCACTTGGTGTACAAATGTATCCCGTCGGCCCTCTGCGCCGGGGCGCACCGTCCGCCTCGGTGCGGCAGCGTCTGTCACCTTCCATAAACTTGTATGATTGAACGGCGCGGTCATGCGTCGCGTTCCGTCGGCGCTAGGACCGAGTGGAAGCATGATCGGACATCGAACACATTTATCCCCGTCGTGCTCCACCGGTGGTGCGCCCGCCGACACGTACCTGTCACCGCCTCCACCGTCGGGCTCCGGTTGCTTCGGTCCTGACATTGAAATGGTCATGTTTTACGCACGGACGTTCCCCATCCCGAGTCCCGCCGCGTCTCCAAGGTCTGCCTGCATGTCCACGGACCATGCGTGTTGTTTCCACACCACCGACAGAGGCGGGGCTCGCGGTCCTTGGAGACGGTGTGCAAGTGGATCATGAGGATGCCACTTATTTATTCGCAGAGCCAATCAGATGCGGTTAAACCCGGCACGGCGGTCGGTAACCGAGTGGGATGCACGGTGTGTGTTATGGAAGTAAATCTGTGCCATCAGATTTAGAATTTTTTTTATAGTTGAATTTTTTATTTTTTTTTTGAATAGTTGTATTTCAGAATTTTTATTTTTTATAGTTAATTTTTTTAATAGTTGTATTTTGTAATTTGAATTTTTTTAGG
>JAPQRQ010000006.1:27389386-27419510 GCA_037367365.1 Apogon talboti | reverse complement strand
GTGTGTGTTTGTTATATATGTATATTTAGAGTTTTATGTACATATTTTTTCTATTTTTCTTTTTGTATAGATAATTTCTTCCTTTCTACTTTTTATTACACTTGAATGGAGCTGTGACACACAATTTCTCTCTGGGATTACAGCATTCTGATTAATCATGTAGTTTTTCACAAAAACTCAGATTAAAGATGAGGATTATTATATCAGAAAGAGAGAAAACTGAAGAAAAAGTGACTTTTTCAGCAAAGATATCAATAAGTGAAAATAAAAAGTGTCCATCCACTGTCATTGATCCAACTCCATGGGTTTTACTGGTGAATCAATTTTCTAAAAGATGATGGCGTTTCCATGGGAACTACGGAGCCTCTGAACGTCCTAAAGGGTCATGTCTGATGACCATGAAAAGACGACAAACTGTATTTTACACCAATTTTACATGTTCTGATAGGATTAGTGGATCAGAAGTTGTTAAACATTTCCATCAATAGATGATGTTGACTGCCAGTGGCTGTTTGGGTCTTTAAGGGTTAAACAGTGCATTAAAACAAGAGTAAAATGATTAAACATACGGTTACATTAATGGAATTTCTGAGAGCTGAAGTATTTTTCATTCTTCTTAGTTCTCTAGTTTCTCACTCACAAATGAATCTATTCAAAGCACAGAGGGTTTAAAAATACAAAACCTCTATGTAACCCTCTGAACAGAACATCAGCCAGTCTTCACCATGTATGATTAACAGAATATAAAGTCACTACCACTACAAATAAATCAGCTTTGAGGATTTGGAAAATGTACTTTCTAGGAATCTTCACTTATCGAGCATTTTAGTAAAAGTAAGTTTTTCAGGAAACTTGTCATTTATATGTGCCTAGTGCATTTAATTTTTTTTTTTTTTTAAATACTATGGAAAAATGTATAAATTAGCTATCTTTGCATTCTCTGGAATGAAACCTTGTGTGACATCCGAGCAGTGACTGGTTTCACTTGTCTTGTCACCTGTAATGTCATCATTTTGTCTTCCTTGTATGTAAGTTTTATATTCCGTTTGTTTACTTGCATTGTACTGATGTGCCTCTTGGTCAGGTCTCAAGGTACTTCCTGGTTAAATAAAGGTTAAATGAATTAAAAAAAATTTAAATCTGTATGAAGTCCAATATCACACCCAACATTAAAGACCCAGGTTGGCTGAGACCTTAGACGCTGTAATAACTGGTTCAAATGGCCTTTTGTTACAATGTTTAGCGTAGATGAATGGACTCATCAGCCACAGGTCATATTCAGCAAGAGCACAACATTTTACACAGAGCCACTTACTGTGCCGAGTTGAAATGCAATCCAAGCAGAAATGTGTAATATTAAAAACCATTCACTTCGAGACCATTAACCTTGGTGCGGCACACAGCGATTTTAGGTCAATGTGAATTTTTAAACCTTTTCACAAAATTCAATCCTGCAAACTCAGGAATGAATGAAAAAGGTGAGATATTGAAAATGTATAGAGATTGTTTTAATGCATCACAGTGGCCACATCAGGGAATTTGACACCAGTCAAAAAGGTGCAGAGCAGACTGGGCACAACCACAAAGACAAAGGACGGTCAAGGTCCCGGAATGTTCCAGTCCTACAGGTACAGGTGATGGGAGTGCATCGGAGGGAAAGACGGACCAGTTTTACTTCAGGTGATGGGACTTTGACAACACTTTTCTTGTTAGCTCACTTGGTGATTTGGACACACAGCAGAGTCTGCAGCAGTATCCCTGAAGACGAACATGTAATGAAAGGATTCTGCTTTAAGTGCAGGTGTGTTTCTGAGTCCACAGGGTAGATGGTCTAACACTGGCATCCAGAGGTGACCACAAAGCACAGTCCACCCAGTTCTGTAAGGACCTCTTTCATGTAAAAACAGCACATACGGTCACAAAGGGTGCAAATTTAGGTTGTGAAATAATTTTTCTACCGTGGATTAAAAATGTTATTACTATTAAACTGATGTACTTTAAAAGATCACAGTTTTGCATAAGTGAAACAGATTCCACAGAAGGTTTTGTTCACAGATAAGACTGACAATGCACAAGACAAAAAGTTGGTCTAGTCTTCAAATAATTTCCAAATTCATATATTGTTTCTGAGTAGGAAATGTGATATGTTTTGACCGTTGGACTCATCAATGTTAAAAATGCACCAAGTGAGACTTGTGGGATTTGTTGTTTTATCCTTGATGCAAGTGTGTTTTGTATTGGTAGTAATTATAGATACCAATAAATGCATTTGTTTCTAGTTTTGCTGCAGACTGTTCAGCTGTAGACTGCACTGTCAACTATGAACTCTGACTACCCAAATATTTTATACTGGTATAGTATAGGACTGGCTAACTGTCAGAAACATTCATGAAGAACTGCTCACACACAAAATTAAAGTGAACTTTGTAAACCCTGACCACGTTTACATCTTCAAATGCTTAAAAACCACCAACGTTTCTGGCAAAACACACTGAGTTGTACACTGACTACTTGTTCGCCAGTGTAACATCATAATTTATACAAGTGAGTCATGTGTAAGAATATGGATTTGAGGAGCAGTACAGGGAATAAACCTGAAACTGTACCATGAGTCATTTCAACTGGGCTTTAACTGCATCTGCTTTAGGATGAAGACACACCAAATCGACTGCCGATCGTCACCAGAAAAGGTCCCGTCACCCCGACGCAGTCAAAAAAGCGCAAAGAACACACCAAATCGACTACCGATTTGAACGTATTTTCTGCGCTTGCGCAAGAGGTAATGTCTCCATAACAGCAGGTGGCAATAATGTGTATTGTGGCCAAAAAAAAAACGAAAACCAGAAATGAGGGAAAATCTCTCTAGAGTCTAGACCAAAACACAGGGCTTGCTGTCATCAGTCGTTGTCAGCAGAGTGTGTTGAGTAGTCAAGGATTGTTGTTGTACTGGTTGAATGGATAACTAGTAATAAGAACAAACTCGTGGTCCTCTCTGTCCCCAAATGCCCAGAAAGACGGAGCTTTCGGTAGTGGGTGAGCTGAGTTCACAGGGAGTCCCATTTTTTTTCCTCAGCTCTTTCTCTGAAAAGTTTAGAGTTGAATTATATTTTCATATTTTGCATGTCCACTCTGTGCCATTGAATTTTTTCATTTTGTCTCAACACAACGGTATCAACCCACACACTGATTCACTGATTCGCTGGTCAAGGGCTATCCCTCCACCAATCACATTGGTCAGACTGAACGACTTGGTAATGGCTGATTACACATGTGAATTGACTGAAAAGAATGGCAGCGGCATTAAAGATAGCCGATCGCACGGAACACACCAGACTCATGTCACCGACCTCGCCAAATTGCCTGACGACGTCCAACCACCAAAAATCGGGTTGGTGTGTCTTCACCTTTAGAAATGGATTTTTCTGTGAATAATTTAATCAGTAGCAGCAGACGTCCATGTACGATGTCAAGTAAAGCAGGTGACAGATGACAGTGAAACTGAAACCCGCCATCAGCACTAAATTACATAGTTGAGAAACGGAGGAATGAATTCTAAAAAGATCACCTCTGAGCCAGAAAAATGACAGATGTGATTTGCATATTTATAAACTGTCCTTCACTCTTATGAACATAAACTTTACTTATTACGATGGCCTTGTTTTATTGGAAAATCCTCTTTCATCAACACATTGAAAAACAGACTTGAAAACACCTGTCTCTCCACCTTCATCTGCCGGTATCTTTTATCTGATCGTTTAGTGAGTTTCTTCTTGGGTATCTGTCAGCTTACCTTGTTCGCCCCTTTGACACTCTTCCTCCAAATCAGGTCTTACAGTGTCAGCAGGAACCAACAGTCAGATATTCTTGAACCCGATATAAGGAGGCATTCTTCCAAGTGAGGTGCTTAGTTTGCTAGTTTGTCTAGGTCAAGGCGTATGGTGACCCTTTACATCTGCATCAACTTTAACTTACCACAACTAAAGCTTGTTTTTTGATAACACATCAGAGTGTATCCACTCACAAATACTGTATTTTCTCAGTGCTCATCATTAGTACATTTGTGAATTTGGGGTTCCCACCCCTCACACATCCTTTATTTGAGTTCATATATTTAAGGATTTCCTAGACAATGTCTAAGAACTTGGCCAACCCCATACACACTCAACAACAGAGCTACCTGCTACTGAAAACAGAAAGGATGAAGAGAAATGGATCCCTCCACACACACCACAGTAATAACTTTTTTTTGTAAGTCCCACTTTATTTGAAGGTTAAACTGTACAATCCTGTACAAGATTACTTTGTGAAGATTCAGATATATTGCATAGAAAACGAGAGATTGATGAGTAAGCATTAATGCATAGTGTTCATATCAGCAGAGGAGCTTATCTGAAGAAAATGAGTCTGTTATCACCGCGAGTAGTGAACAGATAACCATCCTAGTTAGTGTTCGTATTAAGGATACACAATAAAATGAGATAAAGGCAGGCTGCACAAAGTTAAAACATTGCCAAGTCTGACCAATTTATGGCAATTATTGACCACAAAAGATTCTTTAAATGTTTGTTTGAAAACAAAAATATATACAAATGTATATATATTAATTTAAACAGTAAAAGCTCTAACAGAACAAACAAACTTAGGCTCTGTGGATACAAGACATCCATAGAGAAAGACAAGAAAAAAATTACTTTTTATGAGTTCCAAATATCACAATTTTACAGTTGAATGGTGCATAAATTAATTATCTTATTAAAAAAAAAGTGAAATTTCCCCACGATGGGATAAATAAAGTAATACCTTCTCTTATAAAAACCATTGGGTCAGAAAAATACTATTACTGAACTTGCTCTGACAATTCAGATACACAACTACCAATTCTAATATGACTAAAATTAAGCATCATGATAGTACACTCATTTTTCCTGTTGTTGCAGCAGGTGGAGTGCTTTGGAAAGTACTGTGTATCATATAGTTTTTTTTCTGGTTATGGCCTAAAAGAAGCAGCAGAGGGTGCCAAAACTCACATGTTTCTCATTGAGATTTTCATGGTTCATCTATTGTCTGTGGTAAATGAATGGAAATGTGTATCCAAGCAATACAGCAGGGTAAGGCACTGATTTCAAGCAATTCTGAAAGTATAAGCACCCATTTATGAGGAAAAGGCATAACCAGAGTGTAAACATAAGTGCTTTATTATTATACTTTTGGCCTTCATAAGTTATGTTGTATATACTGTGATCAACTTGTCCCCATTGGAAAGATGAGAGTGGATAGTTATGTACAACAGGAGATATGTCTGTGGCATGGGGGTCCAAACAGTGGTGAGGCGTCACATTTTAATAATAGATATGACCTAGCAGATGAGGGTTAAATGTTTATTGTGAATTTCCCTAAAGACTAAAATCTGAATGAAAGCAAACATCTATTGTGTGTGACGAGGTCATTCAATGTATTTTATTACTGAAGTAAATACTTTTCCGTAATAATTTTGATGCAAGCGAGCCCTCCGTACATTCAATGTCCAGAACGCCATTAACTAACCTGTAAACCTGCTCAAAAGGCCAACGTCACATAAGGTAGAGACTACATGCATTTATCCTTCAGAGATACATCTAACAACTGTTTTTACAAGACCACACACACCATTTCTAATCATGGCAGTTTTATCTTGACATCCATCTCAGTAACTGGTTTCATAAAAGCCACGTGTAAACCACTCTGCACCCAATAAAAGTAATTACCATCAACTAACCATGAAATGAACAATGTCTTTGTCCTCAGGGATGTTTTTTTTCCCCTCACTGCTGACTTTTATAGTAAGTCACCAGTGTTGTTTCTGTGCTTTAAAAATCAGCACAGAGCCATACAGACATTTATTTGAAAGAAAGATGATGGTTTAGATAAGCTCCACTGCTCATATGCAATAATGTATTTGTTACAGCCTTCATAAGTAAGATCATAAATTAAGGCTCTAACAACAGCGGTTCTAATATTAAAAAGAAGGTGTGTAAAGACTATTAGTATTACCTGAATGTGGGCAGTGGCTGTTCCATCTGTTGGCACATTTTCCAGAGCTCCATTTACAGTTGCCTGCTTATTGAGGTCCTTGACATTACCCCACTCTGTCAGCACAAACAAGGAAGGCAACTTAGGAAAAACAGTCTCTCGATTGTGAATTGTTCGGATGGCGGCAGCAGTCAGTTCAGTGTTTACCTGGATGTAGTGTCTCTGGGTCAAGCATACCCCCTTCCTGGTAGCTCTCCAACTCCTCGACCTTAACTTTGCTCCAGGGGATGTAGGTAACACCTCGGTCCACGTCCCAAAACTTTTTGTGAGCGGATTTTATACCTTTGTTCAAAGCCCAAGCAATCTAGAAAAAAAAGACAAGTAACTGTAATAATCACCTCCAATACAAGTTCTACAGAAACACAGAAGGAAAATAAATGTTTTAAGATGAACTCTGTAGAGTAGGTACCTTAACAGGTTTTTGATTGACTTTGTATGATCCTCTACTGAGTTTGTTCAAAGCTGTGTAGGCATCTTGTCTATGGACCATAACAATATACGCACAGCCCCTCGGAGGAATCATCTGAACACAGAGAAAACAATGACGTGTAATGACATTAGCTTTAGATCATAGAGGCTTGAATGTATTGAACCAAGTTGTTCATCCTTACATTTATGGATTCAATCTGGCCAAACTCTTCCAGGAAGGACATCACATCAGTCTGCTGAGTTCTTTTGTCTAGCTGACCAACCCAAAGCGTAGTGCTGCAAACTATAAAGACAAGAATTGCCACAAATGTGAAAACAGCACAAATAATCACTTTGGTTTCTGACTGCATTTGCTACTCAGTAAAATGTAAACACACGGCACAAATTACATGCTAAGTGGAGTCTTTCTACAACCATTTGCAACCTGCTCATAATTATCTCCTTCACTGCCTTCGTCAGCACAGTGCTACATCTGTCGAGACATAAATACGAGGATGTGAATGAAGTCTGAGCCTTCATATAAACAAAACAGCAGCCTTGTGCTAAAACAACTCGCTCAAAATTAAAACTGAAGAGTACCTGATCTCAATTATTGTTACATACAAGATGGATACACAGCAGTGTGTTCATAAAATATTACATTATCAGCCTGTAATTTTGAGATTATTCCTATCTCATGTAGAACCATCCCCATTTAATCGCTAGACTGGATATATACTGCAGACAGCTCTAATTCAGTTCTTTCTAGTCTGAATGGGCTTTTCAGATATCCACAGAATGTTGTCCTTCCTTTGACAAATGCCATCACTTTTGTGTGGTGTTGCAGTCAGATGTATTTCAGTCTGTTAGTGCCAGAACTGGTACACCCACTGTCATTCTGAACTAGGGAGAAAACTGCATTTGATAGAGAAAACCTTCCTAAAATTGTGTTGGGGACAATTCAACCAAAAACAACTCATAAAAAGATGTACATTTCTTTTTTCTTTTTTTTTTAAACATTGCAAGGTTAACTGTAATAATAGAACACAGGTAGCAGAAAGGAGAACTGACTGGCTGTCTGAAATAACTAGCCAACTGCAGCATTATTCTACCAGAGAACATCCAGTGAGTCGGACATATTCATTTTTAAGTTTCAAATATCCACATTCTGACCATAAAAAATGCTTACTCAGTGAAAATCCCATCTCAGATAGATACCATCAAAGTGTTACTGGTCACAATTTTTGTATTAGACTTAAGAACCACACCACACATTAACTAATTATGATAGATTTGGAATTTTGGAATTGGATCAGCATTATTAGTCATTGTGTCCTAGCGGAGATGTCTATGGACAACCATAACATTTTTACTATGTCACAATGATATGACTTTCAGATAAGATATCGCAGATAAATCCAATGTAACACTTACCGCTGAGTGTCTGACTTTTGATGCTGGGAAGACCTTTCTGTCTGCGTTCTCTGTCCTTCTCCCTTTCATTCCTGTCTAAAGAACGAGACCGAGATCTCCTACGACGTTCTCTAGAACGAGAACGCCGATGTCTCGACCGTCTTGAGCGGGAATTAGATCTTGACCTTCTTCTCCTTGGAGATCTGAAACACATAAACAATTGTGGTTGTTTATACCAAACATCCTAAGGAGAAGATTTTTGTTTTATAATATCCATGAGTACACAGCCACACCCACATACTGTGTCAGGGTGCTGCTTGCACACATCATTCTATCTTTTAAGATGTGATCCTTACATGACAACACTTAATAGCAACCAATTATAAAGTGCAAATGCACATAAAGGAAATATATTGTAGCATATTTACCTGGAATTAGATCTGGATCTTGACCTCCTGCCATAAGCTCTTTGTCTGCCATCGCGGTTCATAGAAGAGTCTTCTCTTAAATTTCCCTGAGAAAATCATTGAGTAAAGAACTATTAAGTCACAGGTCTTAAATTTAAATGTAACACATAGCAAAAAGATATAGGAAGGATAGGTATTGCTAAGCCCTTACACTGGTTAACAACTTAAGAATGGAGTTTCTAAATGCAAAAAGAGGAAACCATTATGTGAATGTGACTAAATTTTAACAAGACTCTAAGCAGGGTGAGAGGTTTTACCCGTGTTTGTGAATGAGGCTCATTCATGGAACCGTATCCATCTGGCATCATATGTGGAGCATTGTGATTCAATCCACCGATGGGCTGAGAAGGACAAAAACATGAGCTGAAGCTTGTACCTCAATACACCTCATGACAAATACAGACTTAATCAAGATGTTTTAAGAGTTTATAAAATAACTGAAGATGTAATCCTCATAAAACAAAGTATGAATATAGCAGGATGTAATAACTGAATACCTCAATACCACCAGTCTGTCCCATCATACGTGGATGAATATTCTCTTGGTTGGGCATCTGACCAGGAAACTGGTTAAAGACGTTTTCAGCAATGCCTCTGTCATGAGAAAATGTACAAATACTGTAAGTCTGAATTAATACACAAACTACATACAAATTAAAACAAGAAAACTCTAGCAGGCCTTTTTAGCAACGACCTAAAATCAGTGCAAATACAGATGCAACTACAACATTTTAGAAAAACTGTAATTAAGCAATATGTTAGCACACTGTGTACATGTAATCCACCATCTCTTTCACTGCAGTTGTGAACAAAAGATAAATAAGCAAAAAACAATAAATGTGAGAGCAGTACATCTTCGCAGAAGCAGATGTTCATTCAGAGTCATTTTAACTCTCTTATGGTAAACTAGCGATCCTGCACCTTTCTTTTCAAATATGTAACATTCCCCAAAACTCACAGAGGATGATGGCCACTGCCTTCAGTCGCCATCGTATCTTCGGGTTCATCATCATAATCAAATCGGTCAAGGAGTTTCTGAAAAACACAAAGCAAAAAGTAAAACATTAGTAAGAAAGTAAATAAAGGTAAATTTTATGTTTGACCAGAGCTGATGAGTTTGGGACAATGAGCTTTGCATTACCTCAGCTAAAGAGCTTTTCTTCTCTGTGTGTGAACTGTACTGGTTGAGCTGTGCTGCAGGCATCTGAGATGGGTTTGCTATGCTGTTTGCAACGGTGGCTGCTAGTGTCTTATCCGCCTGCTGGAAATTCTGGAGCATTCTCTGCAGCTACAGAATTAAAAGGGGGATTCATTTAACAGTTACCCTTGCTCTTTTCCATTTTTTTCCTGAAAACAATTGGACTTCTGATGAAGTACCCACCTCCTGACCATGAGGGGACTGAAAGAGCTGCGCCACAGCAGCTAAGGCATCAGGATTAGGAAGCTGGGGAACAGCAGGCACAACGGAGTCACGAGTGTCAGCACCCTGTGGCACTGGTGTGGGTTCTTGAGGAAAGAAAAAAGAAAAGAGAAAAAATAAAACATAGAAGATATGAAGGACAAGATGCAAGCATAAAAACAAAAACAACACTGAACACCATATAAGCACCACTCAAAGAGAACTATCTTTTTAATTTCCTTTACCTTCCACTGCAGGCGCAGCTATAATGGCTCCACTGGCCATGTCCATTAGAGGCTGAATGATGTCCATGTCAAACACTCCGTTTTTCTGCCACAAGTTTAGGACTCGGACAATTTTGCTCTAAAGGGAAAAAAACAAGCAATCCCATATTGATTGTCGTAGACAATAATAATAACATGGTAATGCTCAAAAGGCAAATGCACACATAGAGTACCTTATCATCCTCTGGGCAGCGGTAAAGGTTCTGGAAGGTATCTGTGAAATTCTTCAAGAATCTGGGCCCAAAAACATCCTTGTCAACACCAAACTGATGCCGTGACTGTCGAACAATGGAATCGACCACGTACAAACCAGGAACTTTCAATTCAGGCTTGCACTGACAGAGAAGAAAACAAATACACATAATAATGAGTTTATTCCCTATAGTTCACATAAAAATGAATGTTAAATGTTGCGCCCACTAACACACTCTATTGTACATACCTTCTTTATGAATTTCTCAACAATCTGGACAACATGCTTGTAAAGCTAAAAAAAACAAACAAACAAAAAAAAACACCATTATAGTCGCAATATATTTTATACTTTACAGATACATTCTGTACATGGCCATGTCAGTGAGGAAAAGCAATGAAAAATGTATCATGTATTTCATAAGCCCCAAAATTGTTAAAGTAAACATCACAATGCTTCACAGCCAGCAGGTATCCACTTACAGACATAATTCACCTGTCAAATTGTCATTACAGGATTAAAATGTATGTCAGCTCTTAAAAGCTGTGTGAGGGGGGTAGGCCTACATAGCTTTAATATGACAGTAAAATACTTTACCTTGATAGCTTTGATAGCTGATTTTGTCACAGACATCATCTTTGCTCTGGATATTGGAGGCTTCATGTCAATCATGGAGAAAAGCTGATGGGTATTGAAAAACAGGTATTTCAGATCGTTGTACAAGAGTATAAATAATATACAATAACGTTGGAAAGTGTGTTACATCTTGCTGATTTGAAAAGGGCAAAAATCCATCATCATATAGTACAGGGACATTTTTCCAGCAACACTAGACAATAAGTAAATATAGTAGGAAAAGGCATCAACCTCTGTATGATCTTTCAGACTATCGCTCATAGGTAAATACAGCTTATCCCTGTTCACACAAAACTAAATACGTCTGAAAACCTATTACGTGCTTAGTAGATGTCAAGTAAACCTCTACAGAGGATATGAGACTACTCATAATTTTAATGAACAAATTACAATTTGTGGTTCTTTACACTAAATATGATTTTCACCTGAGGTCAACCCTTCTGGATTCGTAAAGGTCAATATAATAATATTAGTTTGGAAAAGGAAAAAGCTGGCAGCCAATTAACTGCCCAATATCAGCCCTAAAATAAATGGCTGTCAGATATTAAGTATTTGATTTTTTAGAGACAGAATTAACATCTCAGGCAAAGTAGACCACACCTAAATAAACCCTGAATATCAAAGTTAAAGCAATGAATCAAACTGCTAAAAACAGGTGAGTCTAAAATTAAGCTTATTTACATTTTTCATCTCTTGGTTTTGGTCAATGTTTTTAATTCCAACTGTGAAACCCAATATTAAGCCTATTGGCCACTGTAAGAGCCAAATCCTGCTGATATTGATAGCTTGTAGAACATTTTATCCATACCAACTTATCAATTAGAAATAAAGAAATATAGCTATAACATAAAACATATAACATAATCTATTGCTATGAATAGAGGTAAGTGGTTTTGAGGATTAAATATATGCAAATGATAACATTGTTTTATAAAATTACATTTTCTGCTTGAGCTTAATGTGCTCACTTTCCGTCTTACATGGATGTGAACAAAAACATTAAAACTGACGCAACCACAGCTTTAAACCAGAACTATACTTCTGTCTGAAAAGCCTTAAGACAGTGCTTCAATTTCTGAAATATATACGAATTTCACATTATAACTTCACTTTGGTGTGTGTTGACACTAACAACTTAACTGAGTGTCTACATACTTTTGCCATGACACATCGCCTTACCAACTGACAAAATGTGTCAACAAATGTAATCCAAACACTGTATAGAAACAGATATAAATATTTGTGGTAAGAACATTCACATTTTCTATTATTTGGCTCTCAAACATCTGTCAGACTAAGAATGCGAGTTCTGCAAAAAACTAAACAAGAGAGACACTTTGTTATACACACAAATTGTTGCTGCGTCAGATGTGAAACAAAAGGGAAACGATGGACCTCATTGGCCAAAAATAACTTTAAATGCATTGCAGTAAATGCTGTGTTTAACACAAGTTGGTTAAACATGCGTTTTAAATACACATGACATAAACGGTACGTTTTGATTGTATGTATCTAGGTAATAGCATGCCACAAAACACACGACCAACAACTAGTATGATGGGTGTAGGTCTACTATGATGTTGAAGAGCCTGCTTTGGCTACACATTGCGTTTTGACAGTTGTGTTTTTGGAATAACGACAATCTACCATTAAAACGGCGTTAGCGTTAGCTGTATTCGAGGCCTAGGGAGACTAAACGTTGAACTTCAGTATTTCAATGAAATACTTCCAATTAATGTTTAGTAAAAATTAAGGACTGCTGTTAGTCTTTGAGTATGTAACTGTACAAATGCAAATTATGTCACTTAACAACATTAATACAAACGACGTTCGTTAGCATTAGCTTTCAGCTAAGGCTCTAGCTAAATCTTAAATGACGGCAAACTTTACCTCCATGTTGAACGCGTTCACTGCATCCATGACGGTTTGTTATGACGGGAAAAACTGCTCGCAAAGGTGTCGATTCAGTTACCCTTCAAAATCATAACCATATGCACTTATTTAACTAACAACACATCGACTAACACCGTCGAAATCCGCAAATTAAGCCCTGAATCTGATAAGAGTACATTGCTAACTGCAGCTAAGCTAGGAAACGCCTGGCCTGGTTGGGTCCACCCATGGACGTAAGTACGTCGGCGACTGACGTCAACGCGTAACGCTAATTTCCTTATCCAGAAAAAATAAAACAAAATAATAATATGGGAAAATATTACTTACCCTCTCTGTTTTTCCAGTTATTTATTGTGATTTATTATGTCTGTAATTCCTTGATTTCAATCTACCATACGTTTGTCTCAAAGACAAACAGGCAACAGGGCGCTTTTAAAATTGTTCTCTAAATGTACATTCTACATTGAAAGCTCAGACCAATAATAATAATAACAATAATAATAATAGTAATAGTAGTAGTAGTAATGGTAACAGTGCACCCTTGTGGTCAAAAGTGCAAACTACATGTTGAATTCCTGTATATATTTAGCAGAACTTCGGAGGCACCACTGGAATCCAGCAAACATGAATGTGGACTAAAGCTGCAGGGGTCTTTTCCATATGTTCGATGAAATCTATAGGACCAACTTTTCAGATGCTTAAAACAATGGTAAAATAATTTTTTTTTCGCTAGAATTTTTTTTTCTTTAAACAGTATTGGTTTATAACAGACTCTAGACATAATGAAGAACACTACCAGTGACATTTCCTATGAATGGGAGTATTATTATGATTATCTTGATCCTCCAAATGTGGATGCAAGCAAGCTTAAATACAATAAATGTAAGTTCTTCTACTTTCCATATTTTTATTGTTTTTCACTCTTGTGATTCATGATAATAAGAGACTTTATCCATTTTCAGATTCAATTGTTATAATATTTTGGATAATCCTGGCTGTTTTTGTGGGATTGCTGTTTCTTAGTTTGAACCTAATGTCTCAGAGTGGAAACTTTCTGAGGTAAGTAGTGTGACAAAATTTTGCATGTTTTGTCCTGAAAAGAGGTGGAGGGACGTGCGTTTGATAAGTAAACAATGATATATTTTATAAAAATTAACACATTTGTCATTTTAAAACACAAATCTTGTTATTGCAGGAGTCAGAGATCCAAACTCAAAGAAAATCACAGAATTTCTTCTGCCTGATCCGAGGCTGTATCCGAGTGAGCAGTCTTATGGATGAGAACAAATATATTAAAATTGAGGTGACTGCTGCAACTTTAAAAATCAGGATAAAAATGTAAGTGAAAAAGAAAAACTAGTAAATCAGAGGTTTAATGTGTAATGTTACAATGTGTAATGGTAGCTTTTATTCTGTTTCACTCAGTCCATTCCAAGTGCAAAGCTACATTTACTACAAAACAAAATCTTATGTAAGCACTATGTTGTTCTGGACTCTGGCCTTGTTGTAAAAGAGGACAAAAAGAGTCATTTGTTTTTTGTTGTTTTTGAGGACATAGTTAAAAAATGGGTACACTGGAAGCTTGATATATTTTTGTTTTTTTTACAGTTCCACATTTTAAGATGAAAAATCATACATGTTTACAAAATATCTTTAGTACAGAAAAAAAGTACAAGAATAAAACCATCTTGTAATCCAATCTTTCTCAACAAACACAGAGGTGTTCGAATGTCAAGGTTAACTTTTCAATGTGATATCGTTACAGATGGCTCTGATGGCAGTGTCAGACAGCGATGACTTGGATCTTTTCTGTTTTTTACACTTGACTCTGGTCACTAAGTTGACATGAGCCAGGAACATTTCAGGGGATTCGACTCCGCTCCACATCTCATGGATGTACAGTGACGACAGAAACAGCCCCGCCTCTGGAAAGGAGAACACAAGGGACATTGACTACTCTGTCCACTGGACATATGGGAACAGTACATGTTTTGAAAATGCTTTTTCCAACAGACGATAATCTTGTATTAGCTATGGATTAAAAGTACACCTAAAAATTAAACAACCATGGTATACTTGTCATGTTTTTTCTTTCAATAATCTTAGTAGAAAAAAAACATTATGGAAAATGCCGTTTTACAACATTATAAAATCTTCAAGTGCTTATACTAAGTACCTGTTTTCTTGGGGTATTACCACACTTACCATTGCACATGCTTGATCTGGAGTTCTTGTATCATTTTACATACTATTATTTAATGCAATATGTTGTCTCCTCATAAAGATCAATTTCCTGTCCCTAACTGTAGTTAGAGTTCTTGTTTATTTCATGCACATGGGCAGCAGCAGACTGTCTTACCTTGTCTAAAATGATCACTGACTACTTCTGGCAGGCAAGCAGAGACCACCGTCTGATGTCCCTCTGGGAGGTGACCCTGGGTTTCCAGTAAGCACATCATGATGCCGGTAAACAGCTTCAAGGTATCTAACCTTGCTGAGATGCTGGAGTTGAGCCGAGTTTCAAAGGCTTGATGGTAGAGTCTGAGGACATCTGCTTTCACAACAGAGTCGAGCAACACTGCATCCACGATATCCCTGTGTTGTGCCACAGCCTTTGCAACCCAGTGCACAAAGTCTCGTGTTTTGCTTTCATCATATGAGCTCTCCAACAAGCAGCGTAGAGACCACTTGGTGAGTAAGTGTGCGGTATCGCTGTCTAACTGACTGGGCTGAGCTGACTGGTTTTCACTGAGGTGAAACACAGGCTCCCAGTGAACAAAGATACCACTGAGGTAAGATTTACTCTCTGTCAGGAGATGCTCCTCTTGTTTCTCCATTTCTGTTTCCTCTGACAGCTTCTCTTTTCGTGTGCGAGCCTGGGAAGAAGAGCCTTTACCACGGACCTTGTCTTTTCCCATCCCTAGGAACGAAGTTGAGGAAAACTGTGTTAATCTTCATAAAAACACACATTTGCAACAAGTAGTAGTATACAGTAGTAATAGGGTGTGTATAAACACTGTCTAAATGTGGGCTACATGACTTTTTCATTATAATTTTCTGCATGTTAACTATTTACAGCAGAATATGTGATTTTATTTTGTGAGGTTTCAGTTGGGTTTTAAAATAGAAAAGAATAGAATAAAATAGAACAGAAAAGAACAGCCTTCTTGTCATTGTGTGCACAATGAAATTCTACATTTTTCATGTCCTAGTTTGACAGAACTTATCAGTCTGCAGTCATCAGTTGACAGGCTGACCTCATTAGTTGCACCATGTCACACTAAAAACGCCTCTTCTGGCAAAAACAAAAATATTTTGACAATTAGCACTGAATGTGGACATAATGATTTTGTTTTCCATGAGGTGTTTATATTATGTTGTCCTCCCTTGTGGCTAAAAGATCATCTGCTATGACAGTATTTGTTTTGTGTGTGATTCATGTTGAGTGGGTGTTACTGTGTCAATGCTCTTGCAAAAGAGATTTCTGATTTCCATGGGACTTTCTGGTTAACTAAATGTAAATGCCGACAGGAATGGTGAGAAATGCCACTCTGTATAATGACTTTTTGATTATTGCATAAAAAATTAAAGCATAATCAAAAAATGTTGAACTAACAGCACTCACCTAACTCCTTCAGTTTATGTTTTTCAGACAAAGTTTGTATCTGAGTAATTAGGGCTGTATCGCGGGACAGGGAGGCCCAGCAGAGGAGTAAAGCCAGGACTTCGTTACAGGACAGTCGCTGAGGATGAAGTGTAAACCTGTCAGCGTGTTTGTTGACGTCAAGAGCTTTCCCGTAATGCTTCAGCGCTGAGGAGAAAGCCTGCAGAAACATTTTGAGCTGATTGGTCCTGACCCCCGATCTGAAAGGAAAAATAAACAGACGCTGACCACTGACTCATACTTGACCAGAACACGGAGGACATGTATTATACGCGCTGTTAGTGGACGTTTCGACCAGTGGAGACCAACAGCCCTTGGACTTAATGGCCAATTACCTGAGGTGTCTACTGATAGTTGCTGCCACGCACAGGAATTCACTGATGAGTGGGAGTGGGAGACACTTGTACTTCAGAGGTTTTTCCTCTGTAGATGAGGAAGACTTGACTTCATCCAGCTGTTTGTCTTTCTGCCCGAGATTCGTAAACCACAGTGCGTGAAGCAGGTCTATTATTGCGCCGAGCAGATGCTGGTCAAGTTTCCTGAAAGGGAGCAAGGCATCAATTTTTACAGATGAGTATATAATTATTGCAGTAATTTGAATGATATAAAAATAATGACTGGACATTAATTGCATGCTAACCTTCTTTCCACGACCTGAATCATCCAGCTTAACAGCCCACAACCCTTGGTGAGGTTATAAGCTGCTTTGGTCTCACCAGCAGCGCGGCACAGTACCCTGATGATCTGGGCCTATTGGAGACAAAAAATAAATACATAAAAAATGCATAGCACAGGGAGCGGCTATTCATTCTCAACCTGATGAAGTACATTTTATATCATCACTCACCTTGAGTTCATTAAGTCCTACACAATTATTCAGTTTTATTGACTTTCCTCATTACTCTCTTTCTACTGGTGTGTTTAAAGACTCTTTATTTCTGGTGTATTTTACCACTTTGATGCCAACAGTGTGTACCTGAGTGTGATCATCACACAGGGGGCTGCTGCTGAAGCCCAGAAGGCTCTGGAAGATCCTCTGTTTGTTACATAGTTCATAGCAGTGTCCATCGCTAACACCTTCCTCCAGCACGTTCAGGATCCATTCACGTTCCAACTTGTGCTGTGGGAAAAAAAACAAAAACCAGACTGTCAATACTCCCACAGCTGAGCCCCCCCTTTAACGAAACATAAAACACTAGTCTTGCTAAATCTGAGCCGAGTAAAACACAGATGAAGGTTGAATGCTGTTTACATAAGCAGTGTTTGGACAGTCATTTATTTACTCAGGGACACCAGCTCTGATTTGGAACAGACAAACAAAAACTGTTTTTACACACTTTCCTAGAGTATCTTACCTCCAAGTCAAAGCCATAAAAGAGCTTGAAGAACTCAGGAACCCTCCTGAAATCCAGACTCTGGTGGGACAGCAGAAACCTATTTATCACCACATACATGTGGTCCTCTGGGAAATTAAAAAGGAGGGGGGAAAAACAGAACACTTTATTGATTGTATTGTGACGAAATAAACACCTGGGTCATCAGTGTTTTTTTTCCTTAATCTACCTTGTACATATATTACCTGTATATATCCTTATATGTTGTACATATCCTATATTACCTGTATATATCCTTATATGTTGTACATAACCTATATTACCTGTATATATCCTTATATGTTGTACATATCCTATATTATTGTACATATTTCTCATCTGTAGTATAGAGTTGGCTTTTGTATAATTCAGTAGTTCTAGTAGTACTTTAGTAGCATATGTGTATTTAAGATTTTATTCTGGAGTTTTTGCACGTCTACATTTTTCTTTAGTATTTTGTGTGACATTTTCATACAGTCATTTTACAGTTTTTTTCATGCTAAATAGAACAGAGCAGCTAAACTGATTTTCATTGTTCCCGTAACAGCGACAATAAAGATTTATTCTATTCTATTCAACACAAAAAGCATACAAAAACATCATAGGGCAAATGACAGTGGTGAAGGATTGACTTAATGAATACTTTCAGATTTACGCACCAGGTTTGAGCATCTGCTGAGCCACTTTAGAGATGTAAGTGGTCAAAACAAAAGGAAGTCTTTGATTCTTCTGTCGAACTCCATTCTTCACAGTGTCCATCAAGTACAGCAGCTGTTTGACAAATAAGGGCTCATCAGCATCTCTGAAATATCTCTGCAAACACTTATTTGAGGAGTTAAAGCCCCCCCTGGTTCTGTCACATTACCTGTCTCTTCTCTTTCAAATGGGCACCTTCCAGGTGTTGGTAGAAGCAGCTCAGCACATGGTACGCCGCCGCTCTCAGTTTTGGGTCATAACTACTTAAAGCCATTACGGTTACACCGAGCGCATGGCTGGACACAAACTTGAGACAGTCGATCACACACTCTGTCATGAAAAGTAAGAAAACATGCAAAAGATGTTAGCGTCGCTGACTTATTACTGATCATGAGCATCGACAACAGCAGTAGAATATGCTCACCTGGCCGCAGTATAGCACTGAAGAGAGGCAAAAGAAAACAGGGATCATACACATTCTCAAGATTGGTTGTTTCATTTGGGGAATATAGTAGCTCTTTATCACCCTATGAGAGAAAAGAATGTGGATATAAATGGGTCAGTACCAGGGTAATTATATTTAATGGAAAAAAAGATTACAAGTAGCAGTGAGAAAATTAATTTCTTGAGTGAAATTTAAAAAAAAAACAAAAAAAAACAGGCAGAACAGTGCAGAACAAGAGAACAATGCAACAAAATAAAATGAAGTGTTAAAATCTGCATTGTTTTCATTTAACCCTTAGGTATTTTTTTTATTGTGGAAAAGAATAAAATGGCTTTGCATGATTAATAAACATTTAATAAATACTTTCCCAAACCCAAATTTCCTGAAAAACTAAGCTCAGAAAAGCTAAAACTCTGAAACTAAATAAAAACTTGACTACAACTAATGAACTCCTAAATATAAAGAGAAAACCAAAACTGCTTTTGGACTTGTGAAACCAACTAAAAAAAACCCCAAGAAATCCAAAACAAAACTGAATCAGAATCAGCTTCATTCGCTAAGTGCAAGAATGTACAAAGAATTCTTTGGCGGCAGTTGTTGTCTCTCTATTAGCGATAACTCTATATACATAAAAAACAGAGATATCTACCGGTACTCATATACAAGTAGGCACCTCTGTTTTTTCTGGAAGACTGCATATAAGACTGCCCATAAATGACATTTAGACACTTTATTTAATCCAGTATCCAAGGTATTCATTGGACAGATCATAATTGATAATTTTTTGACATCTAAAGCCACAAAGTTACAATAAAAACATAAATGACATTACAGTATATTTGTAGTGCTCCATGTACTATGAAAATCTGAATATGCATATTTAGAATTTTGATAATAAAGGTACCTCATGACTATATTAAATATCTATGAGTAAAACATAACTATTGATCATGACAGCTCTAATCATGTTTAATTGAGGAACCATAATGGTAAAGACGCAACTCAAAAATAAATGCTCTATAAAGTGAATTCAAATGCCGACCTGTAGGATCAGTTTGCGCTGTTGGGGGAAGTGTGCCACGGTTTGGAGCATCCTGTCAGTCTTCAGCAAGGCCAACAGTTCATCTGAGCTTTCTTGCTTCCACAGTGAAGCCCCCAGGGTCTTCCTGGTTTTGTGATGTTCTACAGCTGCTGAGCCCCACATGAAGGATCTGCAATTACATGTCAGCACTGAGCGCTTAAAACAAACAACCACATTCAAGTAAAACAAACAAAAATCAGTGTAACTTACTGAAATGTTAGGAGGCTGATGTTGTTGCTTTCATATTCCTGAAGAATCAGTAAGAGCTTTTGATCTGCAACAGAAAACAAGATGTGAGAAAACTGACAAACAAATGACACAAAGTAAAAAAAAAAAAAAAAAAATCCTGAAATGAATGATTTTACCAAGAACACTTAGCGTAGCTCCATATGCTCCTAAAAGGACGACAAAGTGACTGGTGTTGCAGACGGTCGGGCATTTTTTCACCAAGCAGAGAAGTAGTGAAACTAATGCCTCTGTAATGACAATAAAAGTTTTGTTTACAATAAAAATATATTCTATGAGCACAAAAACGTTGCGTTCTGTCCTCTGTGTATACTACCTTTAGTCTGAAGCTTGTCAGGCTCTTCACCAGAGTCCAACATGGTGGGCAGAAACAGAGAATGGCTGCTGGTCATCATGTGAAGGGTGGGTAAAGGTATGAGCTCCTTGGGGGCGTCACTGCCACCATACATCACTTCTACCAGACTGCACAGGGTGGTCAGGAAGTGGTGATGTCTGTAGCGGTATCTGCAGCGGGAAAAAAAACACATTTGAGTATGTCTATTTTATAACGTATCAGATGTAAGGCTGTGGATTAAAGCGCACTTTACATGTAAACAAGTCTGTTACCTCAGTCCAGTCTTGACAAAGCTGTTCCATTCAGATGCGTTGATGTCACCAGTGGACGTCTGTAAACAGAATATAATACTAAATGAAACAACCACACTTTTGTTTTCTCCTGTCTTTTTACTTTGTTTTTCTAATTTCTTTTTGTATCTTTACTTTATTAATAATCCTGTCCTTTTCAAGGATTCAAAGCGTTTTATTGTCATGTGTACAGTAAAAAAACAGGTTTCTCTGTACAATGAAAATCTTACTTTGCCGTCCATACTGAATGCCAAGAGAATTTAAGATAAGTATAAAAGTATAAGTATAAAAATTGAAATAGAATAATTTGACTAGGAAATTAAAACAAACACAAAGTGGCATTTAAAAATGGCATGCAAAAGAAAATTAGCATAAAAATATAAAAAAAAAACCCCAAAAAAACTACTATTACAAAGAGAAAAATATATGTATATTTGTATAAATGTGCAGTATCACCCATTTCTTTCATTTATAATCCAATTTTTATTGTGGTTACTATCTAACTGCCACTAGGATTATACCTCTAGGATTTTGACTTCTTCATTCTCGTATCTAGCCAACCTATCTTTCTATCTAAATTCTGTCTCAATGTTTAATGTCTATCTTTTTCAGTTTTCACAATATATGATTTCAAAAGAAGAAAGGTAATAAATAAACTAACCACGAGTTTCAGTCTGTCCAAGATGCTCTGTTCCTGCGCTGACGGAGAAGTAGCCTGATCCTTAGAGTGACTGTAGGATGCAATGAGACACTTCAGGGCAGCGGTGATGATAGACTTCCTCCAGGTCTCTAGTTCTTCAGGACAATCTGCAAGTTTCTCAGTGATAACATCAACTAGTTGCCATCTGGAAGAAAACAATAACACAATGAATAACTTGCCTCGCTAATAATGTACATGAATGAAAAGTGTCAGTTAGTTAGCGGCTATCATTACCTTTCCAAAGTGTCCACTTTTTGAAGGGCGCTGGGCAGACCTGAGATCAGACCTTTGATATCGTTGACGTCTGCAGAGAGCTTGATCAAATTGGAAAGTGTTTCAGCGTCTTGGGCTCCAGAGTTTTCGTCCAGCTTTCCCAGCACATGTTGAGACAACTTTTCCAGCAGGGCTTCCTTTAAGGTTTTTGAAACTTCATTTTGTACTACAAAAACAGACAAACAGAATATCTTTAATATAAAAGTGGTAAACCACATTTCTGTAGCTGACAGGGACTATATGTTTGAATACCCACCGTCTTTGGGTCTGGCAGGATCGTCTCGTTGTGCCATGTGTAGGTAGGTGCTAATGAGTGGGAGGAATATTTCTGTCTCTGAGAGCTTCTCCACGTTTCCTGGTTTTAAACACCACACCTCAAAGTACAGGCGGTGTGTGGAGCTGTTCTGCAGCAGCAGTGAGCTGATGGCCTGACTGTTTGGGAGAGGCTGCTGGAGACAGTGAAGCAGCACATCTGTGTGGATGAGCTTTGCGCTGCCTGGTTCACTGGACAGAGTCTGGAGCAGAAAGGCCTCCAGAGGAGGACTCGAGCAGGACAGCAGCAGCGTTCCCAAACCCTGGAGATGAGCCTGCGACAGGAACATGGAATGATGCTGGGATGAATTATCTCTAGACTCGGTGAGGATCTGCAGCGCTGCATGCCCGTAGACGCTGAGCTGGGCCTCTGCTTCACCGCTGCAGGGGCAGATGAGGCTCTCCTGGGGGAGGAGTAGCAGTTTGGAAACCACCTCCTTCAAATGAGAGAAGTCCATGTAGCTGTGAAGAGACAGAAGAGCCTGGAAAGGTTGGGACTGTTTCTTCACAGCCCGAGAACTCTTCTCTGTCAGCTCCTTGAGTACTGCCCTTTCCACGGCGCTCATGTAGCTACAAAGAACATCCAGATGACCTAGATCACGAAGAGCGGCGGCGCTGATTTTCAGCAGAGCCAGAATGTCATCACTCAGCTGTGCACACAGACGCTTGAGCCTGACAGGGTTCAGACTGTGGGGAGGTAGGGCGGCCAGTTCCAGAGCCAGGAACCACTGCTCCACACATGGATGCTTGAAGATGGAGCCAAGAGCAGAAACAAGGATCTAAACACAGAGAGTGACATGTTAGACAGAATCATTTTTGCGTTTTGTGCAGGCTTGGTCAGAATTTATTTTGATAATTGTACGATCATTTTGTGGAGCTCACATGGGACTTTGTAGTCAGTAGAGGAAGGTGTGGAGAGGAGGCGGGACTATAGGAGTTGCACTTCATCCCTCTCCTTTTTGAATGTTTGTTTTTGGTTTTAAATGTTGATATGTGTATAAAACAATTAGTTATAATATGCCTAAAAATATTAGTCACATTAGTACCATTTTTTTTCCATTAAATAAGGGTAAAAGCTGTACTTTTCCAACCTGCTCTTTGTTAGTTTCTGGTTGAAGTGACTGGTTGATTTCCAGGAACAGCTCTGATCCCTCTTGTGAGTTCTCGGCCGCTGATTCAGAGGTTACGGTTGTTGTTTCCTGTAAGTCCTGAAGCTTGATCACTAAATCCTGGAGTATTCCCATTAGGTTTTTTAGAACAGCAGTTCCTGTGTCTTTGGAAAACTGTAGAGAAAAAGAATACTGTGTGTTGGTTACAATTTTAACTCAATTTTAATTTGCTTGGCATTGAACCTGCTTTGTGTTCTTACTGTGCCAAAGTTGTCCACTGTTGACTTCAAGTAGAGCAACATCTGCTTGATCGCTACTGGAAACTTGGCCAGAGACATGGAAGTTAAAGATTCCTCCACGTTCTTCCTGAGGTCGTCATCGATTAAAGAACTGGGTCCTTGGTTATATGCATCTTTTACAATAGCGGTGAATGAAGCTGAGGTTTGCAGGTCTTTTGAAGGGGATTCAACGGACTTGAACTGTAAGAAAAGTAATTGTCATTTTCCACAGTATACAACTTTCTGTTATTTTGTGTTATATTCAAGGGAAAAAAAACTGACCACTTCCATCTGGCACTGCTGCGGTAGCCATTTGGAATAATACTGCTGCAGGTGTATGATGGACGGGTGAGGAGGAGCAGGGTTTTCGGACGAGACAAGCTCTTTGTCGTACTGTAGCAGAGTCAGACAGAGGGGGAGTGGATCTCTCTGACAATGCAGCACATCGGAGAGCACTGCACACAAATACTCATACACCGCCTCTGAGGATAAACAAAAACACAAGATGGTTATCAATCCAGCAGCGTAGCACATTATCACTTCTGAAATATTCAAACAACAGCATCAATACAAAGAAAAGTAAAGCATAACAAGTGTGATTTATTCACTGGAGATGATGAACCAATAAACATATTCCCATGTTGTAAGAGACATTTGCTGTCATATTTTTTTTAGCCGCCACAAATATAGATTTTTAACCAGTATTTAATAATCATACAAATAATTATGAGTCTTTCTGTTGATTTAATGCATGATAACAATAAGGCTAACAGTTTAAAGGTGCAATATCTAACATATGGAGAAATTTACACATATTAATTGCTTTTTTTTTATTTCTAATGAGTGAACAGATTGTGAAGTACCTCAAAAAAGGACCATCTTCCTGGACTTTCTCGGTTGCCTGTATACACACCACTTATCTCTACATAGTATTACCACATTTCTAATGAAGTGCTTTATTTGCAGGTTTTTAATAGGTGGTGTTTGTCAGTGCCTTGATGGAATTATTAGTGGCATTTAAAAATAAAAATCCTGACATGATCTGATTTCTGTATGGAGGACACGGGCTATATTTTTGATAACCCTAACCCTAAGCTTCCTTCTAAAGGCGTTTATGCCTCTCTTCTGCTCCTGTACATCTGTAGTTTTGTTCAACACTAGTTACAATTAGAGAGGCAGTTAGTTAGAATTTACAACCAAAATGACATTATTTTCCTATTACAATTTGAAAATTGCAATTAAATTCAAATTTTACTGTGCATAAATAGGCATTAAAATGTGGTTGGTTGAACATTAGGAGTGAATTGGCCCGTAAGAAATTGCTAATGGTGTTAATTCTCTATTCAGGTAGCTTTAAACAAAGCAAAAGAAGGGGGCACAATGAGATGACGCCATTAAAAGAGCACCGGTCAAACCAGTATTTCACTTTTTTGCCTGACACTTTTGTTTTTACCTATAACTTTACTAAACCAACAAACCTAATGTAATCCTGGGACTTTTGCACAGTACTGTATCTTCTCAGTTCGTCCTAGTTTGGGGCAGATGTATTTACCTTTTCCTGCTGGCAGTTTGTTTCGGGCCTCCAAAGCAGCAGGTACGACCGCACTGAAGGGAAAGGTCTGAATGATGAGGTCTTCAGTCAGAGGTGGTCCGAATTCCTCCATCTCACCGTCGTTACTCTCCATAATGACATCGAGCATGTCTAGGACATCTGTAAGGTAACGTCAGTGTGGAAAAGAGCTTTTCAAGCTAATCAGGGTAGCAAGAAATCAGCTGTGACGGCATCTGTTAGACGTTACCATCAATGTGTGAGACTGGGATACTGGCGCCGTCCCCCTCCTGGCCGCTCAGGTTGGCCTGGAGAAGAGCTGCTTCCTGGACCAGGCTAGCCACTTTATCTGTGTAAACATGCGAGTTGGAAACCAGTTTTCCAAACACCTGGAGTTAGAAAGCAGAGACTCAGATCAGTTTGTAGTGATTCAATAGTGGTTTCTATAGTTGAAAAATGTTTTGGTCATTGAATAATGATTTCTTTTTCTATTGATCGATTGACAGAAAACAAGTATCAGGTTTCTATATTTTTATATGGTGCAGTTTTGTAAATTCCATTTTCATATTGTGTATGGTTTTGTGGTCATTACGTATGAACTGATTCTGTGATTGATAAGATGATGCCACTATTCAGCCTCATTTATCTCACATTTGAGACATTTGGTGGAAACAGAACATTTATGCTCAAAAGACAGTATTACAAAATGTCATTTTCTACACTTTTTCTACACTTACCTATTATTTTATCCATATATTCCAATACTTATGTGAAGGTAAGACTTTTAGAAACCTACTTCAAGCACCAAAACACTTCATCCACATGTGTGAAGGTGTGTTTTCACAAAAGATTTGAAATTTCTTGACTAATCTGACTTAAAACTTTCAGCATTTGGACTGAATTATCTTGGCTATAATGCTCCAGGACAAAAACATTCCCCAGTTTACATAAAGCTGAGATTTCCCTGAACATTT
Organism: Apogon talboti; assembly: GCA_037367365.1. Taxonomy (NCBI): domain Eukaryota; kingdom Metazoa; phylum Chordata; class Actinopteri; order Kurtiformes; family Apogonidae; genus Apogon; species Apogon talboti. The sequence goes on along the minus strand of JAPQRQ010000006.1, from coordinate 27,393,424 downwards.
TGATATAAAACACATGGGTACTGTTTCATTTGCAAATACCTTACAAAGGTGAATTAAAGAAATATGTAGAAATGAAGAAAACACCCTTGGAGCTCTGAGCGTTAAAGGACTCACCCTCTCTAAGAACTGGATGACAGTTTCTTGTTGACTTGGCTCTAAACTGGCCAGCCGGTCCAGCCACAGTTCCAGTTCATTCCAGGTGTATTGAAAAACCCCGCTGTCCTTTAGCACCTGAATGTGAGGCAGAAATTACACTGAGGCTACTGTCGGGAGAAAGCTGGTGGAATTCATTTGGAAGTTATGCAGTTGAATCACAGATTAAAGCTCACAGGGGTGGAAAAAAAACTTTTGGACACATGCATTTGTGGTATATTGCATTAAGAATCACTCTTAAGTCACTGAACTCAGCCACAGTATTATTCCATGCTCGCTTCTGCACGTGCTCTGTTCAGTCAAGGACAAAACTGGATGTTTCAACAAGATAATTAAACACATCCAGGTCATGGCACGTGACAATGTTAGTTTTGTTACTGTCTTGTATTTGTTTGTGTCTGTCTGATGCAGCCACACCTTTTAACACACAAAACAATTTCATAGTAATATTTGAGATTGTGTCAAATTTTAAGGAAGGTCAAAAACCTTTTTCCACAATCTGCAACACAGTGGAAACAAAGAGATGTTCCTCACCTTTAAAACCAACATGCGTGTGGAGGTTTTCAGGTGGCTGGTGCTGCTGCTGACAAACATCTTCAGAATAAGGTAAAGCACTGACTTCTCCCCTGACGAGGATTCAGTATCTGCAACATCCTACGACAGAAAAGGTGACATAAATTAGACATATTCGACAACAGTGATAATGAAAGAAAATAAAACCAGCAGGATTGTTTCTTTACTTGGATGCGGAACCAGGAGAACTTGCTAGCAGGAAGATCTAGGGCCAGCTGCAAGATCTGATACTGCAAAACAGGGGGAACTTCCTCCCTTATTCCTTTCTCTGATACAATGCCTATTAAAATAAGAGAGAAGAGAAGAGATGAGAAGAGAAGAGAAGAGAAGAGAAGAGAAGAGAAGAAGACAGGTAGGAAAAAACGAGTGAAAATGAAAATATAAAGAGAAAAATAAGAATATTTGGTATTTACATAAATAAAGAATTTTAATTAAAAATTAAATAAGAAAAAGGACTTAACTTTAAATATGATTTACTAGAGGTTATACATATTTCCTTTTAATAGTGTACCTTATTCAAGAAAAGAAACAGTTACCTTTTAGAAGCTTGCTGAAGTCAAATTTGCACTGGTTAACCAAGTGCGGAACCACCTTCTGGTAAAGACATATGACCTGGAGAATCAGAGCCTTGAGGAGGATGACCTCAGCCGTCTCATCAACTACCAAACAGATCAAACCAAAATTAGTCAGTTCACAGTTAGCAGTGTTTGGAGTCAATGCTCTATCACTATTGTGGGTTCTGTTACCAGGTGCTTCGTTCTTCGTGTCAACCTGTTTGCCGCTCCCGTCGCCTTTTGTCTGTTTTCCATCAGTCTCAGGTTTGTCCTTCTTACTAAGAGACTGCCACTTTGAGACTATGCTCGTCATGTCAGGCAGAATCTGAAACAGAACATAAAATGTGGTGAGTTGAGTTGTTGAACGGTACATTATTACAGTTCATTATAAGTCAGAATCAGATTCTTTGTCATTTAAACATTAAAAACACTCACGAATAAAACACTTATAGACAGAATAAAATAGTCAGTATAAAAATATAGAAAAATCATTCAAGCACATAATAAAATCTGTGATAAAAGTATTAAAAAACTGTACTAATTCAATGCTTAAAAGTATTGCACTTAATACAGTCAATATAGCCAAGTCAATCAATATTGCACAATGTGGTTATCTCTGACACTTGTGTGTGTTTATCTGTCTGACAGCAGTTGGGTAAAAAAAAGGCATGCAATAATCTTCTGTTCTAACAATAATAATGTAATATATATAAATATACAATATTTATCCAAACATAAATGCACTATTTTTATATAGACTTGAGTTCTTATATATACACATACTGTTAATATTGTTCATAGATATACATGCTGTTACATATTGTTAATATTATTATCATTGTGTCTAACTTCATTGAACACAGAATAACAATAAAGGTTATTCTATTGTATTCTATTCTATTCTATTCTATTCATTAACCCATTCCTGAGCTCACCTTGCTGAGTGTCTCCCTGTACTGCTGCACCAAGTCCTCCATCATGTCATGAGTGAACACATCTGAACTATGCCACTCAGACTTATCCAAAAGATACTCTATGTTCTTGTTGGCTTTTTTCAAGATGAAGTTCATCATGGACAGAGTTGTGAGCTGCACTGCTGTGTTGGTAATCTGTCGGACAAAAAAAAAAAGAAGACATATTGAAACATAATAGTCAAGTGCTCTGTGCTACTATAGATATATCACAAATTACTGAATAACTCACAGTGAGGCCCTGTGTGAAAAAGGCCTTGTTGCAGACTGGAGGAAGAGATATGACCATAATCATGGAGAGCAGCCGTGGAAGAGGGATCACCTCATGAGTCTGGAAAACTGTGGAAATCTCCAGCTGTGCCTCATAGATCTGACACACAATGCAAAACAGACAATTATTCTCTTTTAAATAAGATAAATACTTCAGGGTTTTTGCTACGAATGCGCAGAGATGAAATTGAGATGAAATTTCAGCATTGGCATCGACATATGTTTATGTGTTGTATTATATTAAACGTTATTTCGGAAATTTGTATGATTGTGAAGATAATTACATGAAGGAGCATGAAGACTTTATAACAGCTTAGTTAGCTGATTATGTATGTATGTATGAAATGGTATAAAAGGGAACAAAAATAACAACAAAAATATTATATACAAAAAAAACCCCAACACTGGCATCAGATACTGGTACATTCCTAGTTTCTAAGAGGTTCAATAAATGAAATAAGACTTTTTAAGAGCATTACAAAAGCACTTTAAGACAAAAGAAAGCAATTTTACAACTTATCAAAAATCATACTTAAGATACTTTAAGGCCAACAAATGACATCACTGGGTTTCTGTTATATCTGCCAACTTAAATAAAAGTGGAAGTTGCTTGATAATTTTTTTTTTTTTACCTTTTTAAGCAGCTTGACATCGTCCTGCCAAGCACTTTTGAGGCGTGGTGTGTATGAATATTGAGTCTCCTTGAAGTATCTGGACAGAATGTCAGGGCTGGCTTTAAGCACGTTAACCACCAGATCTGCCACCAGTTCATCATCTGTGGCTTGTTTCAATCCAACCAAGAACTGCAGCAAGACAATATTTCCAGCTCTGTGAAGAAAAAAAGACATGCAATCAGCAGGTACATCTATGTAGAGGGTTCTGCACGACTTCACCTACTTCAGCCTGATGACGGCCACAAATGTAGAGTGAAATAAGGTTGTTAAATATGGTAAGTGCTGCTGGAGTTCTTGACCTCTTTGCAATCAGAAAATATGAGGTGAAATATTGCTGATTACTTACCTACCAACTGTTCCAAAGCTGGCATCATGAAAGCTGATACCATGCTTACGAGAGCAACACAGGTCAAGAAGGAAGTTGTGGACGAGGTCGCGGACAAGTGCTGTCCCACTGAGCTGTGAGTGTCCCGTCATCTAAAAAGAAATACATCAATAAAATTAACAAACTTCAGCCCCACTGGGTGAAAAGTGAAACCGGGTGACAGAGCTTTTGTAAGAAGGGAAAAAAAGAAACTCACGGCTTCATTATCAGCGGTCGCATCTTCGATCCCACTCCATTTATAAAGAGACGCTATGCTGGACAATAGAGGGGGTGTGAAAAAACGGACCTTCTGAGTCTTACTAATGGCCTTGTTTAGGACAACCTGCAGCACAAAGAAAAATACATATCAATAAAACAGGCTTCATAAGTAATAGAGAGAGATAGAGGGATAGTAGATAGACAGAGAGAGAGATAAAGAGATAGAAAGATAGATAGATAAAGATAGATAGAGAGATAGA
>JAPQRQ010000006.1:27367397-27388203 GCA_037367365.1 Apogon talboti | reverse complement strand
AGATAGATAGATAGATAGATAGATAGATAGATAGATAGATAGATAGATAGATAGATAGATAGATAGATGTACTTTATTGATCCCAAACTGGGAAATGACAGTGTAGCAGCAGCATGACACATATTACAAGCAAACACAAGTAAAAAGAAATACAACACAAGAGCAAACACTACACTACATAATAAATCAGAAGTATAATAAGATCTGGATAGAACCTGGATAGTAACTGTAATGTGGTAAAATAGAACTGTAAGGTGCAAAACAGGCTGTAATATTCAAAATGAGAAGGTGAAAATAACTGCAAACAGATTTATGACCAGAGACATCAAAAAGAGGTGGGTTATTATAGAGTGACATGTAATGTGTGGACACCTAGGTGCACACTTGACTTACTCTAGTCTTCAGTGTGGACAAAATCAAATTGACAATGGACATCCTGTCCTCTTTTACGCCAGTGTTCAGGATCTCTGGCAGAAGCTCTGAAAAAGCAAATTGTTATGTCATCTAGAGCATATTTCTGAAGTGTATTTGCTCAACGTTAAATTCATATTAAGATGATATATTTGCTTTGTAAGAATTGATTATTGACATAAAATGTAAAAAAAGATGTTATCAATAAACATGTACATCTTGCAATAAACTGGTGTAACTGTTCTAATTCTCACCTTTGATTTCTAATATTTGTCCGATCGTAGTGTTGTCTCCAGAGACCAAAAAGGACAACACAAACTGGACAAATGCCATGCGTATATCAGGTCTCCCCTAAAAAGGTAGTGTGATACAGGTTGAGTGGAGTATAATTTAGCACAAAGGTTGGAAGCTGAGAGTTTTAGAGGCGCCGTTTCTCACCCTTTTATCCTTTCTTCTTGCTAGTCCTGACAGCGCCTTGATGTAAATATGACTGAAGACCTCTCTGGCAGCTTCTGGACCTTGAGACACCAAGGCGGACAAGAAACTGAGGCACTGACGCACAAACCTGGGAATAGCAGAGTACACAACATCAGCGACGGAGGGACAGGAGCATTTACTTCCACGCTTCGGACTGATTGACTTATTTACACAAACCTGTGATTTTCAGAGTGGAAAGAATTCTGAAGACACTTCATGTAGCTGGAAACAGTCTTTTTCACAATAGTGTTGCCAACCATGTTAAAGTGTGACAGGTCACTGGCTGTTCTTAGAAGGATCATCTCCAGAGTCTCGAAAATCAGCATCATCTGGACAGAAAGAAGACTAGATCAGTCACATCCAGAGGGGATCATAGTGTTTGGGTATACACTGATCAGCCATAACACTGACAAGAGAAGTGATAATAATACTGATTATTTCATTACAGTGGCACCTTTCACTGGGTTGGATACATTAGGCAGCAAGTGAACATTTAGTCCATGAAGCTGACATATTGGAAGCAGCAAAATGAGCAACATAATGAACTGAGTGACTTTGACCAGGTCCATATTGTAACGGTGGTGACTGGGTCAGAGCATCTCCACAACTGCAGTGGTTAGTACTGACCAAAACTGGACTAAGGAAGGACATCCCAATCTCAAGACAATTAGGCATCTGTCAGAAGTGTTGGACAAATATATCCGATCCATGTCGGTCCACCTCTCTACTTCCAGGACTTCAGAGATCTGCTGTTAAGTCTTAGTCCAGATAGAATGGCACACCTTCAGAGGTCTGGTGGAGTCTAGGCCTCAGGTTTAGGCTGTTTTTGAAGAAAAAGGGGAACCTACATAATATTAGACAGGTGGTAACAATGTTCTGCTCTCATAGACGCTTGATTGGTTGTGATCGGATTGTTGTTCTTTAGATTTAGGTACTAAACACTTTACAGGAATGAACTACAAGATCTGGAGATGCTCTGACCCAGTGATTTCACACAATTTCTCCCATGTCAAAGGTGCTCAGATCCATACTCTTGACATGTTTGCTATTTCTAAACACATCAACATCAAGGACTAAATGTTCCATTGCTGCCTTTTATATCCCAGCCACTGGCAGGTCCCATTGTAATGAGATAATCAAAATTAATACCATTTTGCCCTTCAGTGGTCACAATGCCTGGTCAGTGTATACAGTAGGATAAGACACGTTTAGTTGTCATATGCACAGTTATACATAATACAGTACACATTGAAATGTATTTTTGCAGACATGGAACACACAAGATAAAAAGCACGTACATAAAAGTAGCTCTAGTATGTAAAAACGATTTACAGTAGTGCAACTGTGGATAAAATGTATATGTAATATTACACATACAAAAGAGTTTTCTAGTTAAGAATGACACATTTTCTTCAGCTCACCTCACTTTCTACTCTCTTGTCCCCGTCGAGCAACTTGAAAATTTCTGTACACTCCATTGAAATTTTAATATACCCTTCAACCACATCATATAAGCCGGCGCATGGCAGCTTCTTAGCAGTCGATATGAATGTCTCCAGTCCTACAGGCGGAAAAAAATGAATGAAAATGAAAAACTGAAGTAAAACGAAGAATATAGTGACATAAATGTACCAAAGCGGACAAGAAGGGCGTGACATTCGTGCCACAAAGCCCTCTTTATGATTTATTGACTGACCCTTCATAGCTGTGGTCGGATCCTTCAACAGCCCCTTAAAAACCGTGCCGTTGAACTCCGGAAACTTCTCTTTTTTCACCGGCGGTTTTGACTCCGCCGAGTCTTCACTGAGACGCTTTTTACTCATTTTATTTCCCAAGTAAAAAACTATTATGTTTAATCTTTACTATCGTAACCCTTCCATAAATATTCTGCTAAGTTCTACAACAGTCCAACACGTTTCCACGTTGGGGTGTAAACAGACAGCTATCCCATTGAAGTTGTCGTCCGGTCAGAAACATCAACCGCTGAACTTCAGTTCCGACTAAAGAGAGTAAAACTGTTTCCCGTGATTGTAACTCGAAAGCTAAAGTTATATCACTACTACATAAATAATGACATAGTTAGAACCTTTCATAATATGTATTTAGGATTTTTCGAATTGTGAATTGAGAAAATGCGAACATATTCTTTATTTAGAGTGATACATATATGCGCCTGATCCTGTACAGTGTTTTGTTTTACTTTTAGTTCAGTTTTTCTTTAGTTTTATCATTGCTTACGTACACATATTGACTAATTTTAGTCCTTGTTTGATTTAGTTTTAACCTTGTTTAGACAAATTGATTAGTTTGAGTTCAGTCTATTTTATTTTTTTTCCACTATGTTTTATAAATCACGTTTAAAGTCAGTTTTGTTGTTGTTTTAATCTTAGTTTGAGTTTTATTCAGATGAATAATTAGTTTTAGCTCGGAATTGCTTAAGTTTTCATCTTAGTTTGAGTTATATTTACATGAATTCACAGGTTATGTTCAGTCTTTCTTTAGCTTGGATCTTGGATTGATTTTTATTCAATGTATTCTTTTATTGAGATGCATTAACTAGTTTTAGTTAATTTTTCCTCAGTTTTAATTTAGTTTCAATCTTAGTTTGAGTTTTTTCAATTAACCAATTAATTTAAGTTCAATTTTGCTCAGAGCTTGTCAGTTTGAGTTTTATGTGTATTAACTGATGATTTCAGTTCAGTTTTGCTTCAGTTTTCACCATAGTTTGAGTTTTATTTAGATTAATTAAATGTAGATTAAGAAATTAATGAATGAATGAATTTAAATTTACTTTTCCTTAAGTTTTATTCTCAGAGTTTTCTTTAACTAATTGGCTAATCTAAGTTCAGTTTTGTTTTAGTTGTGGTCATAATCTGAGTTTTACAGAGATTCATTAATTTGAGTTCTGATCTACCATTATTTGAACATGGGTTTTACTGGTGAATCAATGTTGCAGAAGATGGCAGTGTCTACAGGTTCACTACAGAATCTCTGAACATCCAAATACCTCAAAGACATTGCATCATATCAAAATGTACATTTAAGTGCAAAACAAAGTAAACACTGCAGTGATTGTGTTAGTATTTATTGTGATGGAACTCTGTCAGACAACCAGTAATCTCAGTAATCAGTATATATAGGAAGAAAAGCACTAGGTCCTGTTGTGAGGAAATAATACTTTTTCGTTGTCGTTTAGATGCATGGCCAGCAGAGGTCAGGTTTTGGTCGGTAAAAGGCAATCTGCTGCAAGGTGGTGACAAATGAAAGTCAACCCCAGCAGCAAGTGCCTGAGTCTGGTCTTTGATTCTAATTCAAGTCTATGAGCTCTATTCTTCTAAAAGATTTTACATCAGTGTGTTTTCTGAAGCTGGTGGTTGAGAGCTCTGTCAGACACATTAGTCCTGAGTGTTAAAGTAGGCTGCGATATGGTGACTATAGAGGTCACAGAATATGACTCATATCATTTCCATACTCATCAAACCCTTCACTGAGTCCTTGAAGCTATATGGATGGTGGCAGTTGTCACCCTGGATGAGATAACTCCCATCAGACATGTTTCAAATGTGACCCAAAGCATCCTCACAAACATCCCAGACAGCACCACACAGATCCCCTTAGGGGTAAAATATTCAAGTCTGCCTCCTGCTCTTGGTGCATACCTCACATGAACTCATCCACTTGTCGACAACGTGTTGAAGGATGATTTATCTGATTATATAAATTGCAGGTAATACAACCCTATATCTCCATAATATCCCCCTCTGTTCTTCCTCACTGTCTGATCCCATTTTTCACTGATATATGAAGCTGCAGGAGAAAGAGTTGCACTTGTTTTTTCCTTAAATATTGCACTAATACCGTCTGGTCTTGGTTATTATTTCTGACTCTATGTTTTGAAATGCAGATATCACTTTATTCACTATCAGTGTTGAGCAGTCCCCGTAACAAGATCCTGCTGTCCATACCCCAGCAATGAACCCGTTCTCAAAGTCACTTTGAGAGTCCCTTTTCTTGTTGCCATCTTCATCCAAAATCCAAATCATCTGGGTCAGCTCTACATTTTCATACATGTCACAGAGCATGAATGGATGTTAATGGCTCAGTTGTACCATGCAGTGCATCTGGAAGTATCTGCATGCAGATTTTTTCTTTGATTTGTCGCCTCTCTGCAGCATACGCAGTCATGTGCGCAGCCTCAATTTGACAAATCTCAATTCAACCAGGCAAAACTGTCTTTAAGATATAATCATTTGGGATTCTCTGTGGAGTTTGGCCTGTCGGCAGTCTGCTATTGTGTGGCATTCTTCTGATCTGGTGATCGTATTACAGCTCAGTGCTGTGCATGCTACCAAACACATCTGTCTGTGGTGCAGAAACCACTGAAAGTTACTTTTTAGGGTATTTTTGGCGTAAACGTTCTAATTTGGGAAAATGTGTCTCCGCCTTTGAGACAGTACACGCTGATCCAGCTTTGTTATAAATGGGCGTATAGCATCCTAACATCAGAATTCTCATTTCACACTTTAATTAAACAGCTTCTGCTGGTGTTAACAAACTTGCTTTCTCACTCTTGGTGCAAAGAAAGTGGAATTTATGAATTCCTAAATTCTTTAATATTGTAGATGAACAGCTTTTGCTCATAGAAAATACAAAATTGTGTGTATGGTACTATTCTTGATGATGTACAAAAGGTTAATGTCTCCTGGCATTGGTGTTCTCATACATTTGGGCCAAATAGCCTCCTTTTTGGCATCTTCTTCACAGTAATAGATATTCATAATTTTTTAAAGCCAATAAATGTCTGTGAGGCATGACGGAGTTGATTATAGTATGTCTTTGATCATGGTGCTAGGATGTAATATTGCAAGATCACATTGAATTAATGATTGGAAGTATGAGGATTAAAAATGAGTAAAGCATCAAAAATAAATTAAAAAGATCTTTTTTGTAAGTAATACATAGTATATATAGAAATGTAACTCATGCCTTATGACTTGAAATTATATGAAATTGGTGTAATATGTTATCAATATTCATTATTTTATCAAACTTTGATGATACTTTGTCAAAATATTGGCATTCATGTGTTCAACTAACTTCATTGGACATATTTAGTTCACTGATGAAATTCAACCACTCAATGAGAGATCAGTGAGATCATGGAATAAAAATAAAACCCACTGAATTCAGATCACCCAAGCTCAGTGTTTCAATTGATGGTAACCAGAGTTTTTCTCCACAATCTGATGTCATCAATATATATATACGGGACACAGTCACTAGAGCCTAATGTCCAACACAAGGCTCTATATTGGGTTAATAATCACAACTGCCATGTTACTTGGTCTAAACTGCTGTGTATCTACATCTCAAACCGGTGACCTTGGCCTAAATACTTGATGGAAATTTAGATGCGCTGCCTCTGAATGACCTGTTGCTGAAGCTCTGGCAGCGCAATTGAGTCGTATTGGATGGAAACAGGACCAGGAGTGGCACAGCTATGGGAAGCTTTTTCCTGTCCATAAATGCCATGTTTATTTTTGACATTTTGGCTTGGAAGCACCACTTCCTAAAATATAATCTCTGTGAAAAAATGTCAGTTTTACAAAGTCAATCACTGGTTTGGTCTCATCACTGGTATGTACAGTTGTAGGAGAAACTCTGGGGTTCTTGCAGGTTTTTAGCCATGTGTAGATCAGCAGAATAATGACATCAGTAACAGTGTTGTATAAAGTACTGGAAAGTCACACTTGAGTAGAAGTACAGGTACCCGCCCAAAAAATTATTAGAATGGTAGAAGTTCAAGTCACCAACTGAAATACTACTCAAGTTAAAGTCTTTAAGTATTTAGTATTTACTGTAATTAAGTATATCAAGAAATCTGCTATTAAATGTACTCAAGTAATGAAAGAAAAGTATGAGCAAATGTTAATAACAACCAAAGGCAAAGGCAGTTAGAATGGTGAATATTACGCTGCTGCTCACATCAACAGATTGATGACAGGTTGAGTGTGGCCTGTCATTTGCAATCACGTATTACGTGATTAGGCCTAATGACAAATCATCTTCCTGACTTTGTTGCCGTCGCCGGTAATCTCAGCGTTGAAAACACCAAATTTCCTTTAATTTATTTCTGTAATGAATAACGAAACTGTGCATTAAAAATGGACAGGAGAAGAAGTATGCAATTGAGTTAGGAAATGTAGTGAAGTAAACAGAATAAAAAACTCTCAGTAAAGTACAAAACATACTTGACCCTTTATCAGGCAAGTGACTATTTTTGGTAATTTCCACACACATTACAAGATGGTGACAGGAGCAGCTCCAGTGAGGACAGTGAGTCAACAATCTCAGGTCCATTATCTGTGGGATAATGACTGAACGCCTCTAAGTCAGAACCCCGCCTAGCTCGTAACGATATATGGAACTGGGAAAAACTGGGAAAAACCCCCCACAAAAAAAGTAATTCAAAAATTAGAACTAAAACATTCGACACCGTACTGTCAGTGTTGTTTTGCCTGGGTTCAGGGTCTGTAAGGTCCACCCCTGCATAAACAGTGAGTGCAACTGCTTTGTTTGGTACCATGAAGTAATGGTACTAATGTAAGTAATGATGTTCAAAGCGATAATGTGGATGTTGACAGGTGTCTGGATCAGCACCTATCTTGGTCTAATGTTCTAAAAGTGATGTTCCTTCCACCTTACTTGTGTTTTTCTTGTACTTTTTTATAGATACGTTTTGGATTTGTTAATTAATTAATTTTTGGCCACTTATAGGTAAGGAACCAAATATGGTAACTTCATTAACCTCAGTTTTCTCTATAACAATAAAAAATGTTGAACATTTTCACAAAAGTAATAAAGTCTTGTTATGTCCTCCAATAACACACTATGGTTGAAATTTAGAATTTCAGAGTGTTTCTATGAGTAACCCATACAGGGTTAAGAACAGTAGTGAAGTATTATTACTTTGTTACTACACAACACTGGTCAGTAGAAGGACATATATCTTCCACTTTTTTGGAAGAGTAAACACCAGTCTCAATATACATATTGACCTGATCTTTCAGTCTAGAAATTGAGCAAAACATTAGTTTATATGAAGCTGCTGTAGATGTTTTTATAATTTTAGTATTTTAGCTACAAGGTTTCAGAGGTTCCCATTCATTTAGCATAAAAGCACACTTAGGATAACAAGCTTCTTCCTTTCGGTGCAACTGTAAATCACAAGGTCATATACTATACTTATGCATTCGCTTCCTCTATTACGATGCCAGTAGCGCAACTGGGTCTGGATAGAAACACTGGGTGGTTTCCAAATGGTTCTTTTCCACAGCTGAAGCCACTTTACCATGCCTGTTTTCACCACAGTGCACCACAGAGCCTTCTGTGAGGTTGCTGTGCTTCCGTTGTGTGCCTTTCAGAGCCTCTCAGGCCTTCCTCACAATAACACTACAGCCAACACTGTTGAAGGATCAAAGATCACCCAATGCCTAACAAACAGATAGACACTCGGCCTATCAGAAACATCTGGGAGTGGTTGGTTGCAGCTGTTGGTGCATGCCCACACCCCTGAAACAATCAGGACTCAGGCCAGATGTGCAGATCATCTCACGTAAGGTACAGATGGTTTTGTTCCTCACAGTCACTCACCACAAGGAGAAGTAGGACGTTTTCTGAAGTCCTATTAAATTTAGACTGTTTGTGCTGCACCCAGATTGGGTTTGGTGCCTTGGGATATGCCACCGGCTTGTGGGTTGTCACTATTCAGCAAACTGATTGAAAACAGCGCTTCTTGCAAAAATGCTTATGGAAAACAGTGCAAATATGTTGTTTTTTTCCAAATGGGTGAGTGTGGACCACTAAATATCACCTACTTTGACCCTATACTGATGAAATAGAGGCAAGAGCTTGGCAAAACATTGTCATACGTTTTACATAATAAGCACTCATATTGCATTTCAAGAAATATGCTGCCTATATTTTGTGCTTGTTTAAGTAATTTTATGTTTATTTCAGGACAGTTTCTTCAGGATACTTCAAATTCCAGCTGTTGCTCTAGGTTATTGCTGCGGCCTGTGTGGAGGAATTGTTTAGATGATTGAAACAAAAGTAAAAACAGATCTGCATATGGACATTCTATAAATAAACCTACATGCATTTAGAAACTGCATTATAGTCTATTAGAAAAAAAATGAATTCAGTGATTGATTTTACACACTATAACACAGAACATATATGCTTCACACAGAACATAAAAATGCAAGTGACTTCGTGTCAGAGTCCAGTCTTGCACAGATTACTCTAATGCACCAGAATCCACCATGGAAATGTAAAGTTAATGATACATAGACATGAAGACACCTATAGAGTGATTGCAGAGCTGACATATTAATGCACTGGATATGATGTTAATACCAGACATGAGATGGTCATGAGAGAGTCTTCCGCTGCTGCAGGCTCCCTGTGGTGATTAGAAAAACACTTTGGTGGATATTACACCCTGTTATTCTTTCCCTCGGCTGTCTCTGTCTGTTCCCTCTCTCTGCACACCATTAAAACAACATCTTTGGCCAGGTTCGCCGAGCACGACATCGGAAGCAAAGTCTAGCGAGGTACCCTTCAATGACCCCCCCCCCCCATGAATGAGATGGTTTTGTTCTGCACATCAAGGAGAGATCATCTGTTTATATTGGCTTTAACTCTCTGTATATCTCTTCCTCAAGTTTTCCCCTGCAGTGTAAGCATCGTGTGTTTGAGCTTTTTCATAAGATTTGTGGGCTGCGATAACATCAGTGCCCTTGATAGGTATTTGTTTTTGGTCTTGATCTTACATGGTCCCTTATTCTTTCCATGTCTGTGCTCGTTTTCCTGTCCTTGCATCATCGGTCTGTCTTCCATGTGCTTGATGCGTGGTCTTCAAAGGGGGCTTAATGTGGGACCGATGTCTGTGGCCATATGGCCTTTCAGTATCAGGGGACGCCAGCATGTCACAATATGCCGGCGTCTAAGTATGAATGTATGCCGTCAACACGGTAAGGTCCTTATCGGAGTTGAACCTTTCATTAGTTATTATCTTTTTTTTAGTAGTCCAGTTAAAAGGATAAAGTTTCATTTTAAGATACCGTGTCCCTGCATATTCTAATACACACAGCACCTAGCATTAGCATTTAGCATGTTGAGGGCTCAGTACCATCATCAGTACTTTGGTCTTGGAAACTAAAGTAGAATTACCCTACATAAACTTGTTTTTGCTGGCAGGGGAAACTCTAGCATCCGTAGGAAGCCCAGAGCGCAGAGAGAACAGGGAAACTCAACACAGAGAGGGCTTGATCCAACTAGGAATGGAACACGGAAAATGGCGGAAGTGCTAACCAGTACACCACCGCGCCACCCAAACTAAATTATTGCTGTGGCCTGGGTGGAGGAGGCTTTTCGATCATCACTTTGGTTTTTTGATGGATTAGTTTTACGAGTGCATGACAATAATTTTATTTTTGTTTTTATTTTTAGGATTTGATATCAACCCCAATATTTATTTTATTCTTGTACACATTTCTTGGCACACGGCAAAGTTAGGAAAATTGCACCTAAAGCTGAATTAAAAGTGAAACTACAAAGTGTCCAGTATGTAAGATTTGGAGGTGTTTATAAGATCTGAAAATAAAAACCACTGTGTTTTCCTTATGTCAGAGCGAGTTGTTTGTATTTACAGAGGGAGCGGGTCCACCATGTTGTAACACCAGGTTTCAACAGTACTTCCTTTTCTCTTTTTTCTGCTTTACAGTAGGTGGAATCCAGCTTTAAGGTACTGTCAATTACTGTGTTTATAGAGTTAGCATCCCATTAACTGAAAACCCCCAGATGGACACAACAAACACTGGCTCTAACAAGGATTTTACATTTTTTCACATCCACCGTAGGAGACAATTGAGGTATTCAGTTCAGTTTATTCAGTTTGCAGCTTCACCACTAGATGTCACTAAATAGTACACACTGCCCCAGGTTATGTATATACAAAGACAGGTTAATTCTTCTGTGATGAAGATCTGGACTTGGTCCCCATGTGGCTTCAATGGCTGCCCAATGCTCCTAATTGCTAATGCTAATGTTGCATAGACTGAATTTCTCTACAGCAAAGTGAGTTAAACTTTAAATAGTCAACAACGGGCATAACAATTCCTATAGTTTCATTTATTACCAGTCTGTTTTGTGCAAAGAAAATGATAAGAAACGGTTCCCTACCCTTAGTTTTAGTCTTCCTTTAGTCTTACTTTTCATGATCTATTATAACTCTGGTCTTCTTTCCAAATGGAGGTGTTGGACAGTGTAGGCAGGTATGCAAATGTGCAAAAGCCGCTGACAGTGACACATCGTTTGGAGCCTTTCATGTGAGAGCATAATGTTTTAATTATAAACCAATCACTTGAATTAAGAAAGGGTGTCAATTGAATGTGAGCCAATCTTTGAAGTGGCTCCTTTAAATACGAAGCTTGATATAAATCTAGAAAGAGAATGGATGGAGGAAACCCCCTGGGGAGACCAAACACTTAAACTTCTGATTAGTAGGAGAGTTTTGCGAGACCTCCACCCTCCCCCCTGGAGAGAAAATAAAAGTCTGATCTGGATGAGTTCTTCAATTTTTTTTGTTTTCTCTACCAACACGCAGTGATATTTTTACCGACGGCTGATTTCAGTGTGGTGTGTTTTTTGAGATTTGCATGACTGTGGGTGGAAGTGGTGACCTGGAGTTTGCATGAATACGAATAAATTGAAAACGGACCTTTGAACTTAATTGCGCGTTTATTAAGAGTCAAGGTATATTGAATTGAAAGGGTCCTTTGTAAAGCTCTCTGTCTCACTAACATAGATTGTGCACTGATAACAGGTTTAGGTTACTGACAGAAGCCACGGGCTGTCTCCCATCTTGATCTCCTTACACCACTTTGATCACACAGCTACTTTATCTCTTACGACAGCCTTACCATTTGTTAATTATTTGGCTACAGGCATTGGCTCAAGGTCTCTGAACTGATGAGTCATAGAATAAAATGACTCCCTGTGCTTCAGGATGAGGATTGGGGTTTAAAACCTCAGCGAATCTTCAAAGACCAAACACGGGATGTGGTTATTTACTGTATCTGAGGTTATAAAATAATTTCTTTCTCCATTAAAATGATTATACTAGTATATTTATCTGTAATTTCTGATGTGAAACTGTGCCTGTGTATTTTTAGTCATGGGCTCAGCCGCTGTTTTATAGAGTGCTACTGATTATAGTGTTTGTGAAAACCAAAGCACATATGGCTTTGACAGGATCGTAGCGGCTCTCCTCACAAACATCTGTGCATGACTAACGCTGAAACATGACATACCGATGTAGGATCTTCCCTTGGGCCATTTATATACTGGATTTACTCCACATCACCTTTATACTCCATCCTTCTTCTTCACTGTCCTATGGATTTCTATTTCTTTACCATTTAGCTTTTTTTCCCTAAACTCCTGACAAGCATTTATTACGTTCCCCAAGATAGACGTATTTTACGCGTCAGGCTGTGTTGCATGCTATAGCAGGTTACACTCGTACAATTTAAGGTCATAGATCACAACTGACCAGCTGCACAGACTTCAGAAAAAGGATGAACATAGCTAAACCTGTGTTATTTTCCCTTTGATGCCGCTATGTTCTGGAGATTCTCGCAGCATAAATATGAGGTACGATCCCTACATTCAGCAGCCGAGTCTGTCCAAACTAAAATATAAGTCTCTATAATTTGAACGCTTTGCCCCCAAGGACAACAGAGACACTGGGGCCTATGGAGATTAATTTATTTTTATGGTATTTACATAAAAAATGGTATTTACTGTCGCAGTCAGAGCATAAAAGTTGCAGACAAGATGCCAGTCTATGTTTTTCATTGCAGTAAATCTTATCTTTGTAAATATTTTTAATGGGATGTACTGTATATACGATGACTGGGATGTTTGCTTTTCCCACACTGCTCATTTCTATCAAAGACTTAATATACCACACATATTCTGCACTCATTTTCACCTCATGTTAACATGTTGAAAAGCTACAAACCTCCACACACACATGTGAAATCATGCAAAATGTAAAAATATACAGAATGTCATAATTTCTTTCCTGTCGCCTTGTTCATGATTTGTGTTCGTGAGTCAAAATGTCACGCACATTTGAGATTCAAGGAATATGAATCACTGAAAATTTATGATGGCCGAGGGCTGAACAGACATGAGTGAATCCAAGCCCGGAGTCAGATGTGGCCCCTATCAGCCTGTGGAGACTCCAGAAAGCCCTGAGGATATATATAGCTCTCCAGGCTGAAAGGTTGGAGCAGCTTCCGTTGCTTTCCATCATCACTACCGGGAGCTGATGAGTGATGGGCTTTGCTTAATTGTCCAAGAAGATGGGTATTTCCAGTACATACTTCTTCAGACAAACGGCCAGATACACTTGACCTCTTATCCCACGTTCCTGCTCAGGTCTCTGCTCAAATAGATGAATGAGAATTACAGTAGGACTTCCTGATCTGGCTGTGGATGACAGGTTCTTCACATTTTTGTAAATCAATCCAATGTATTATTGTTACAACATGTACAGTAGTGGAAAAAAGTGTTCTGACACTCTTAAAATTTTACATTATCGCAGTTTTTTTTTTTTTTACTGATCTCAGGGACTGCTCCAGCCACTTGTCACTTTACTGTATAGTGCATGTATATTGCATTTGTCACTTTAAATCAATAAGTATTATTGAGTATAATACGTCATCTGTTAACTTCACTGTTGCACCTTTAATGTCTATTTATTGTCTCCTCAACTCCCTGCTGTTTAAAGTTATATTGTGTGTTTATAGTTATATTGTGTTTATTCTATTTTTTGTATTTTGTATGTTTTTTCTCCTATGTTCATTTTGAACCGTGGGGCCTTAGAGTTATGTAATTTTCAGTTTTCTCAATAAAGGTGACTTTAACTTAAGTTAGATTTGCCCCCCCAAAAAAATATTATCATATAATATTTGTGGTAAAATCTTTTTTGTGTTTCAAAAGGTGTGGTTGCATCAGGAAGACACAAGCAAATGCAAATTATTCTTATTTTTTCTCTTTCTTTGTTTATTGTTAACAAGAAAAAATAATAAAACTAAATTCTTGACAGTTTCAACATGTCATGCGACAGATGAGTTTCATTACCTGCAGAAACATCCGGTTTTGACCTCAATGGAATAGAGCATGTGCAGAAGGGAGCATGAGGGTTTGGAGAATGGAACAATACTTGGAGTTTAGAGACTTAATAATGATTCTTAATGCAAGATGTCACAAACACATAGGGTGCTCAAAAACCTTTTTGTACCACTGTATTTACCTAAAGCTGAGGTTATTTTGCCCCTAGGTGACTCAGGTCTTTTGACATCTTCCACAACATGTTACCAGTTGGTGTTGGATAGTATGGTGTTCTATGCTGTGGGAGGCACTATCAGACAAAAGGACGCACAATAGCTAAACAAACAGGTGAAAAAGGTTTGGAGAGAAGCTGTTGTCACTGCAGACTGTGGTTGAGAGATGTCCACTGAATAACATGGAGGACGTGTTGAACAAGCATCATCTTCTTCAACATTCTGACAAACCAGAGAAGCAGCTACAGAGGACTATTCACCTGATTAAGATCCAGGACTGAACATGTTGGATGATCCTTCATCCCCATCAGACTGCCATGAGACTCTACAACACCTTAGTCTGATGACAGACAGATGAAAGATTGTATTGTTTAATTTAGTTTTAGTTTTCTTTGTTTTTTCCTGAGCTGGTGGAAAAGTAAATTTCCCCCTGGGCATAGATAAAGTTTTATCTGTATGTCTATCTGTAAACATCCACTGTGAAGGAAAAAAATTAATTAGCACCTACAGCCAAAAACAGGTTATATATATATATATTTAAGTTTTATATTTTGAGTCAAACTAAGTAAACTAAAGTGCTGTTTTTTTGTTTTTTTTTTAACTGGACTTCCATCTGTAACCTTTGTACGTTGCACCAATTATGATCGGTCCGAGCATTCTCTCATCGGTTGTAAAACTGTCATTTCCTTTTTGTGCATTTTTCAGGTAGGAAGAAGGAGGGAATATAACAATGATTATAACCATACAGTGAATAATACACCATTCTTCTGCAGCTTTCTCCTGTCTGTCCAGACAGACAGAAAATGTATCACTCAATCAAACCATATGAAAACTTTAAAGAGTTTCTTCCATACTAAATTGTGTAACTGCGATTACAGTCTCTGAACTGATGCTTAAATTAGCAAATGCTTCAGGTTGTAGAGTTTCTTGACACTTCTTCTTTATTAAACTGTCTGAGGCAAAGTTAGATAAAGTAAAGTCACAGTGTTCTGGTATTAGTTTGTTAGTATGCCTCCTCCACAGCTGAAAATGGAAACAAAGCACGAAGATTGTATTGATTCGAAGTTTAGAAGTTTGATTTAAGAAACTTCAAATGGATTTCAGAAACACTTAGGAATATTATTTTGATGAGAAAAAGGACAAAAGACCCATTACAGGCATTGAATAGATATTGCAAACAGAAAGAATGATGAGAGAAATAAAGCAAAGGTTCAGCAGCAGAATGGATACCTGATCGTTGTCAGACTTGAAACACTGCAAAACTATCCTTTATATACAGGGGTTTGAGTTGCATTTTTGCATAAATAAACCTTATCATCATCCACTCTCATTGCCAATGCTGCAATATTTTATGTGATGTTTTCTCACGACCACATGGATCATGCGAGTCTTTACACAAATACACCGTGAAGTTCTGAAATATTTGATAGCTCACTCCCCAGACTGTAAATAACAAGCAAAACAACATTCTTTTATGATGCGTACAGCTTTGAAAGCATCAACAAAATACTAAATTAAAATAAATCCCGCTGTATTTCGAGCAAAAACGAGCTTTAAATATCACAGGAAGCCTGCCAACCCATTACTCATGCAGAGCAAACTGAGACACCTTCCTTCCTATTAAATGTAGGTCTGTTTCCTCACATATTCCTGATTAATGAGTTTAACACGGAGATTCACAATCCCGTTTTACCCTTTTAATTTCAGATCATGATTTACTTTCTTTGATAATTATTAACGCGTTCATGTTGACGGACAAGTGTGGAGGACACTGTGAAATAAGGTGACGTTTGGTCTGACTGCCATAAATACAGGAATGATAATTTACTGGTGATAGGAGGGTGTGGGTCATTTATGTTTCCTGTGGAGCCAACCCAAAAGCTTTGCATCTGCCAAAGAAAATGATCACAGCAAACGATTCATGGCAGAGGAAAATAGTTTCCACGGTTATATATTATTTCAGTTTATCCTGTCGCTCCTGTATGATGCTTTGAATGAGCGCTGTTTTAGTCATGCTGGCTGTGATCTGCCAGTGTGGTCAGGACATGCAGTTCTGACATCGTTAGCATTCAGAAGGGCTGTCATGGTGAAGAGATGAAGGAATTCTCCCAAGGTGCTCGGTGCTGACCCTGATAGTGATTGTTCACTCCAGTGCCAGGGCCTATTGCTATGGTGCGTTTCAAAATGATGGACCGAGTAAAGTCAACAGTCTAAACTTTCTCAAGTGACAGCATTGTCAAGTGTGGAGTAATGGGATTAGAGGCTTTTTCTCTCTATTTTTTCCTTTTCTTTGCTCAGAGAAACATTTGCCTGAACAATTTAATTGTTCTGGTTTGGAATTCCAAGGCCCTCTGAATGCTGTGCATTCCTTTCCACAACAACATAATGCATTCCTTGAGAATAAAAGTGATCTCCATCAGAATTAGACTCCTTACAATGTCTCAGGAATTCGGTCGCGCAAGAAAACGACACGTTGGACTGTGTGATTGATAGTGTATTAATTAGGAAGCATTCACCGACGACAGCCCAAAAGGTTTGGTTTTGCTGATGTGGATGTCATTGTTGTAAGCCGACTGCTGCGTAAGAGCCCGAGGCTGATCTGGAAATTCAATGGGTAAACAATATTCATGTATTTTTGTATGTTTTCTGTAGACATAAAGACTTAGCTTATGGTTAGAAATGGAATCAATTTATTCTCTTTAAATAGCAGAAGCACCCAGGGTTTCATTCACAAATCACATTATAGCTGCATCCCCCAGAAAGAGAAATGTTCTCACTGACATGCTGAATCATTCTCAGGCTCGGTGGGTCTTTTTAGAAGATCTTGATCTTTTTTCTGTGTGACTTAAGGCAGAATGGCAAGATGCTGCTTTTATTGATTTACTTGTACCTTTTTTGTACTTGTCTGGAAACTTTTGTCAAAAACTTTATTATGTACACATATAACCTTCTAACTCTGGAACACGAAGAATACTTTTTCAGCACCAACAATGTTTTTCAGTGGTGCTAAAGTTCACTAAATTCAGAAGGACAAGGTGAATTTTATTTTAAACCTTTTACTCTCATTTGCAGTGAATGTCACCCATCTATTGTAAGCGGTAAAATATAATACGACAGGTAACAGTTTAATGCGCGCTGTGATAATTTTTTAACAATGCAAATTGTCCTTGATTCTCTGTGCAAATAGAAATCTGAATATCAGACCTGGAGGAACAATGCAACACTGTATGCATAGAAAAATGTGGTTTATCTTTTGACTTAATGCGACTTTCTTTTGAGTTATATCAAAATATAAAGCCTTGTTTTGAATGTGAAGGATTCAGGGACTATATCAGGTCAACAATAAATATACAGTATATTCAGGTTTTTATTGAAGGGATCATTGAGTCATTTAAGAAAGAAAGAAACAAGATCTTCAAAATACAAATTACATATATACTTTTTTTTGGAGTGTTTATTCTTATGAAACAAAAGAAAAAGCAAAAGGTTAATATAAACCAAAAATGCACTTGAGTTATATTTATAAGTCGTTTTCAACATTTAGTGAGGAAACATCTCAAGGTCTTAACTGCACTTTTACAAAAAGGGTTTTGAAATGAATTTAGCTTTTTCCCCCCGCATAAAAGATCTATTGTTGCGATTCTCAAGGTCAGGAAGCGGTAGTAACACTAAACAGAAATCCATAAAAGTGCTTTTACATCATAGTTAACCAGAGGATGACAAAGAGCTGGTACTCCGACAATTTCTCTTAACCAAATGAAAACCACCTGTGCACCCAATATTTAATATCCTTCGGAGAGGAGTGTCAGTCGGCGTAACTGGACACACGCGTATAAAGTTTAAAATCTAGAACTAGATTCAGGTCTTTCAAAGCATACCTTCCTGATGTTTCCCATCCACATCCTTTAACAGTAACATTCAACAAACCAAAGCTCATATTTCCTCAAATGCAGAGCAATCTGGAGGAAATGGTCCACCAGTGCTTCTGGATAGTGTTTTGTCTCAATAAAAGTCTACATTAGGCCTCTGCTCAAGCACACGGTGATCCCCCGAACGCTGCTTTGGTTTCACCATCAAATATTTTACACAATCCACCTCATAAACGCAGCAAAAACTCGTAATGTGTCCTTTCATTGTACTAGAGCTGCAAGGTGTAGCTGGTGTTATCGATGAGAAAAACAAAGTTAAGATGCACATACTGATCTAGCCCTGTGAGGAAATGAAAAGAAAAGCAGAGATGGATGCTCCGAAAAATGATGTGTGTTAGCGAAAAAAATAAAACAAAACCAGCACATTTAACCTCTCAATATGTATCAGGTAAAAAGTAAAAAGAAAAGAAATCATGCCAGAAAGAGATAGAAAGAACTAATGTGAACATAAGGCTCTCAGATGTGGTTCTTTAGATCCCAATGATTCTGCTTTCAGGAGAAAAATACCAGATTTTGCCTAAACTCTGTACGTTGAGTCCAAATCTGAAATCAGAACATTTGCAACACGTCCGTATTTGGAGTTATGCACAAATCAATTTGTTGTCATTAACAGCGTATCAAGCCGTCGCTCAACTTACATGAATTCTATGTGATCGAAATTCAGATGATATTCAATACCTGAAAGAGAAAGGAAGTGCAGTCGAAGGGGATGCAAAGCTGAAAGATAGACGACCCCACGTTCCCCTCAGAGTTCAGCTCCTCAGAAATAACAGATTGGGATTCATTCACGCGAGTCTAAAGTTCTGATCAGCTGTGGACGTGATGAAAGTACGTGAAGAGATGGGGTGTAGAATGTTACTCAAAATACATATTCATACACCTTGAATTTTTTTCTCATGTAATTGATGACTTTGGTGAACGATTTCATCCAGATATTTCTGAAATGGAAACCAGGTACCGGGGGTTTCAGTGCAGACATGTTGGTGATTACTGTTGGTTCTAAGAGACAGAGTCTGAAACGTTTTGGAACCATTTGGATCCAAACTGATGGACTATTACGCTTAGGTTTATTCTTCACTGGGCCTAATGTTCATATCTATTTGACCAATTTATACTATATTCAGATTGTTAATAGAAAATAAAAGGTATTACTGCAAGATTGGAAAATTTGTGTTTTCTACATGTTTATATAACACAAAATCCTGATGTGATAGAGAATTATTGACTTCAGATTTGGAACAGGCATGTCTGATTAACTCATATCTGATGTTTTTGTCCCAGTAGCATACAATTTCATTTTGTTGTTGTTGTTTGTTATCATATCCACCTAGCTGAATAATTCCATAATGCTGTGAACTCATTTTCTGAATCACTTAGTCCTAGTGAAGGTGGTGGGGATGATGGAGCCTGAGGCTGGGGTACACCCTGGACACGTCACCAGTTCATCACAGGACATACTATATTATATACACAATGGATGTAAAAACCAAATCTGAATTTACTTTGTTCAAATCTAAGGTGAGGAAGCGCCATCGTATGTTGGATTTAGACTTCAAAATATGCTTTCAGCTCTGGATCAGCAAGAAACAGAACCTGTTCATGGATGTTCTCATGAAGCTTGTGTGTGATGTTTTTTCAGAACAACACTTGCCTTCATATTTGAGAAAATAACAAATATATATGTCTAAAGTTGCCCC
The DNA here is from genome assembly GCA_037367365.1 of Apogon talboti. Taxonomy (NCBI): domain Eukaryota; kingdom Metazoa; phylum Chordata; class Actinopteri; order Kurtiformes; family Apogonidae; genus Apogon; species Apogon talboti. The sequence continues at coordinate 27,368,271 of JAPQRQ010000006.1, read as the reverse complement.
ATAAACCTGTGAAACATGAGGGTATACTGTAGCATATATAGACCTGAACTTGGTAAAATTTTCAAGTTGAAATGCGCTGTAGATTTTGAGCTACAGGTGCAGACAGACTATTATTATAGTAATTATAGTATAGTAATTATTATAGTAATCGTAGTAATTTCAATTAACTTGTATGGGAACTGAAGAACAAGTAGATCCTGCTCAGTTTCCTGTATTAGTATTGTGGCAGCACAGTAATTACAGACTCTTGGACCATGACAGAAAGCTATATTAATGCTGTTCCTCAAAGACCTTGTTTTTTATGCCTGTGTTATTTCATTGTGTGCACCAATTTAGATGCATTTTTGTTCCTGTTGATATGAATTTCTCGTGCAGAGTGGTCTGTCACTCACTTGGATCTTGATTAAACTTGAACTGTTTATTATTTCTTTCATACACTTCCAACACAGCTGAAGGACCCGAGCTCTGCGGGTTCCCCCTCATGGTCAAATGTCACCAAAATAGCCATGACAGAAAAATTACTCAGACCACAACCTTGTGATGTGGACACCGTCTAACCTCAAAGTAGAATTGCAGATTTATCCACCATTACAGCACCTTTTTTTTTTTTTTTCAGGGTCATAGTCTCCCATGAGTCATTGGGAGCAGTCCAGAAACCTGCAAGGATGATGTATCACATACAGTTGGTAGTAAAGAGACACTAAAAATGTATCTTTAACCCATAGAGACCCAAACATCCACTGGCAACCAAAAGCATCTACTGATCTAAAATGTTTAATAACTTCTGAACCACTAAACCTGTCAATACATGTAAATAATTGGTGTAAAATACAGTTTGTCGTCTTTTCATGGTCATCAGATATGACCCATTTGG
>JAPQRQ010000006.1:27279542-27362228 GCA_037367365.1 Apogon talboti | reverse complement strand
TAAAGTGTCATGAGATAACTGCTGTTATGATTTGGCGCTATATAAATAAAATTTGATTTGATTTGATTTGATTTGATATTCCTAATCCAGACTGTTCAATCCTTTGCATTAACTAATGCATTTAGACCAGGGGTTCTCAACTGGTCTGGCTTCAGGACCAACCAAATTGATCAAAATTAAACTTCTCAAATGTATTTAATGAAAAGATGGTGTGTTTTGAACCTGAGATTATCCAGAATATCACAGTATGCCAACACAGAAGACACGTTTAATGAGAAACCAAACTGACCAGCAGGTGGTGATGCTAAAGAGGGGAACATTCCCTTTAACATGGAATTAGGTACATTTTAACCAAAACCAAACATGCGTACTCAGGTAAGAATTATGCATTCAGTCACTTATTCGAGTATTAATAATAAAGCTGGCATAACAATCAGAACATTTCAGTAACACTTTGAACACACTGAAAACCGGTTCGCGACCCACTGTGGGGTTGCGACTCACCAGTTGAGAAACACTACTTCACAGGTGTAATTAAGCATACATGTTCCAGATTTTCAGTTCCCCTTTGCATAGGATGGTGGCACCAAAGTTCAGCAATAACCTGCCTTCCATCCCCGCAGTCTGTGAGGCTCCTTGTGGCAGCCACAGCAGCAGCAGCTCTCACAGAGAAGCAGGAGGTTGCGCTCCGTCACGTGTTAAATAAATTAGATTTGCAGAGGGAGGCCCCTCGCACGGCTCCACACTGTTTGGTTTCAGTCAGCGTGCTGCAGCAGTGTGTGTCCGCGACCAGACAGACAGTGGATGCCGATAAGTTGATAACGGCCACTGGAGGAAGGCAGCAGCAAAGTTTACACAAGGTCTAGTTTTCAATTCTGCTTCAAGAAATAGAAAAGAAGCTAAAAAAAGAAAAAGAAAAGAAAAGAAAGGAGTTTACCACAAGACTATCTGTGCGTAACGGAGGGGACGTCTACAACCACTGGCAGAGGATCAAGTTGGTGAATTCCTGAAATGGAATTAACTTCCACTTTGGACTTTATCTTCATAGAGGGATACTGAGAGGAATTCGGATATCTTGAAACTACATCTGTATTCTCTGAAACACAGGAGAGAAACGGATGAATGTAAGTATAGCCATCACAGCATCTTACGCACATGCGGATCTCCATATGAAAGAAGTAACTTGAGCAACAGTCTCTCAGTGCAGTTGATCACACTTTTGTCTCCAATCTGGGTTACGATGGGAACATTTCACAACTTTACGAAGTGCCTACACACACACACACACACACACACACACACACACACACACAGACACATACCCGTAACGCTTCTTACTTAGAGGTGGACGGATGCATGTAACGCGTGGACTGAAGACGTTGGCTTCGTTTCTCCCGGTTTCCAGCTGTTTGATGCTGAAATTTACAAGCAGTGCCCATTAAAACACCCATTCATTGTAAACTCCACCACAAAGTAAGGAAGACTCTAACAAGTAGCTGTATAGTGAGACCCATCTGAGGATCCGTTTATCCAGATAATCTCCCCACCCTTTAGTTTATTTGTTCTTCTTTGTGCGCTTTGACATGTTGGTGTTATCTACTGTTGCATTACGCATCTGTGTTGTTGCAAACTCTGAATACCTTTCCCAGGGAGTACAGCAGAACACCCCCAGGTTGCGCGTAATTCATGAAGAGCAGCCAAATATTTTAACAACATGTCATGCAGCACTTTTTTTTTTTTAATCCCCCTCCAAGACATTCCTCGCGCACTGGTCAGCCTATGGAGTTATTGTACTGTCCGCCGAGTACCGCGGCTGCCACTGCGCTTTTGTGCCTCCGTTTTGCCCCACTTGGACACACATACCAAATGATTACCCACATGTCGGCACAGTTATTGTGTTGGCTGACTTGTGTTCATTGACCGTGAATAGGTGTTCCTTTTCCTCAATTAATAAATTAATTAAGCCTCGACTGGGTTCCATCACCGCGCACTTCAGTCTGTGAGTGTGATGGTTGCCATGGCGCAGGGATTAATTATGCATTTTAACCCCCCCCCCCCATTCTGAATACACACACTCACTAGGTCACAAAAAAAACAAAAAAACGTCTACAGACTCCTCCCTTCTTTTATTTTTCTCCAGTCATCATTTTGAGAAGTAGTCTGGTTTCATTTTTTAGGAGTTAACTTAGTGTACAGACCTGCAGCTGCCATTCTGTGCCAAACATAAGACTGTTATAACATGAACTGTTAGGTTGGTGGAAAGGTTTTTTTGTAAAATTTTCCCCATTCATCCACCTGATCATCAACTTCTCAGACAATTTTTTGACTTAGAGCATACTTTTAACTCATAAAGACCCAAACTGCCACTGGCAACCAAATCCATCTACTGATCTAAACTGTTTAATACGTGTTGATCCACTAATCTTATCAATACATGTAAATAATTGGTGTGAAATACAGTTTGTCATCTTTTCATAGTCATCAGATATGACCCATTTGGAAGTTCAGAGTCTCCATAGTGAACGTGGACACACCGTCATCTTCTACAACATTGATGCAACAGTGAAACCCATGGAGTTGGAGCAATGACAGTGGATGGAGACACATGTTTTATGTTTAGTTATTGATTTCTTTTCTGAAAAAGTCACTTTTTCTTCAGTTTTCTCTACTTTTATATAATAACCTTTGAATTTTCTGTGAGTTTTCATGAACATTTTAGTCAAATATGGGAAATTAAATACAGGAAAATATACGATTTACAGTGAAAAATGCAAAATACAGAGGATAATGTCATAAAAAATGGTGATAAATCACTTAAGAAAGGTTGAATAGAGACAAAAGTTCATCTGGGAACTGCCAGAAAAGTAACACTGGGTCTTTACGGGTTAATGTGCACCATATTACGTTCAAATGTATATCTTAGTGACAAACATGAGCGTAAATGCAGCACTGATGGCTAAAACTATTGTTTGGACCTCCACGGCTTTTATAACAGTCCAAGGATTAGCTCATAAACCCCTGGCGCAGTGCATGAAGTAATCATTTCACTGGTCGTGTCTTTGTAACTTGCATATGCTGTTGATGAAGCTGGAGTTGCAGACCCCTAAAAAGAAGTGAAAAACACAGGACATGTTTCTCCCAGGACAGCCACAACAACACCACACAGAAATGTTTTTAAACTCTTGCGTTTGTGAAAAATCGCTGTGCGGTTTTACTCATCCCCTCGCGGTGTCGTCATCAGTAAAATAAGTCAAGCACACATCAGTCGTGTCTATTGAGAATGTCGTGCCAGCATGTTGTCACCTCGGGGGGTTTGTTTTCTCATTTGGGCCCAGACGCTGTCACTTAAAACAAATCATATACAAAACAGGGATTTTTCTGAACTTCCATTTAAAAGATTTGCAAAATCTCAGTCTGTCCTGTCCGCCTCACAATTGTGCACATGCAACGGCTCACATGCAAGATGAACTTTAACCTCCGTTGTGGTAATACTGTAAAAACAGTCCTCGCACCCCTGCTACTGTAACCTGATGCACATGTGTTTTTAATGATGCAACCACTAGTACTCCAAATGCAATATCAGATGGTGTCATCTTCAAAGACATAAGGTGTTTTTTTAAAAAATCTAGAACATCTTACACAAACAGCTGAACTAAGTCATGCTGCTCTTGCTATGGGAAAGAGATGATCCCTCTTGTCATGGACTCCAGAAACCTTCATCACATCAGGAAAAAAAAAAAAAAAGAGACGGCGTGTTTTCCCTATATTGTGTTTGCTACGACCAGGAAGTGCATGTGTGTCTGAGGCCTGTGATGGCTTTTCCTGGCCTTTTTTTTTTTTTTTGTTCCACTGAAGTTTCAAAGGATAATGCAGGGCACAGAAATGCAGCACTTGTGAGAGGCATGTCTGGCAAACATTCAGAGCTTTTCAGTTTGCTTTGTGCTAAGCCTGTCATCTTGATGTCCAGTCAATCTGCAGTTCTGTCTGTGGTTTCCTTTATGGCCCCTGTGAGCCTCAGTCAGCCTGGCGTGTTCTCAAAAACCACATAATTTTTCTCTGAGTTAACTGGAATCATGACACGGAATTAGAAACCTATTTTATGTTGTCTGTCTCTATAGCTTTCTAGGTGGCGAGAGCCATTTAGTCGTCTTAATTAAACTGATGTAGCTGCAATTCTGCATTTTGGAGCATTTTGCGAACAATTTGGGACATGTTTCAGCCAATATTTGGACTGTATTTCTGCAGGGATCAGGTTAGACAAAGAAAAAAGATGAATTACATCACTGGAGAGTCTCTAATATAATCCTAAAGCTATGCCTTAAGTGATGAAATTGATAATGACTTGGCCAGTTTCAGCGTGACTTTCAGGAGAATCTCTCGCTATACACATTTATAAATAATATTCACATTTCATAAAATGTTTGGCAACTTTTATAAAGTGTAGGGAGGCAGAGAGCAGTGTTTGCTCAAATGCATTCTCTTTAATAGACTTTGCCAAATGCCTCCTTGTCTTGTCGTGTGAAATATATAAAACATTATAAATCACAGAAAAGTAAACAAGCTAATGTATTTTTAGTTATTATGAAAAATGAGTATCTGAGGCATTTTGGCAAGAATGATCTAGACCACAGTGCAGAAGTAGAAATGCTGCCCATGTCTTCCCAGCATTCACTGCTGGCAGGAGTTTGATGCTGATTGCACCAACGTTAGCGAAATGAGACTGATATTCACTGTATTCCAACCCGGTTTTCATTCTGCATGTAAATCCCAGGAACCTTGGATTTAGTTGGTTGGTTTAGTTTAGAGGAATCAAAAGAAACTGGGTCAACGCTATTGTTATTGCTAACAGTCAGGTGTTCATGATTTGCTAGACACACATGCCAGAGGAAAAAAAAACCTGTTGTTGAAAGTACATAGGGGTTAATCCCTCAGTTGTTATATAATTTTAACAAAACTTCTTACAAAGGTTTAATGCATAGACAGAGCCACGCACCATGATCTAGGACACTGATGCAAGGAAAACATCTGAATCCAAGCCACAATGGGATTGGCTTACTAAATGCAACAGCTTTCAAGCATCAGCAGCTATTCTGAACTGTTTTTTCCGGATTGCTTTCCCTCAGGCTATAAGCACGAAAATGAACTTGTTACCTTTTTTATCCTGACTGCTAACTGGCTGCTAACTTTGAGTTAAAACAGGCACCGAGCAGGCCTACAAGGGTGGGTTTTGGCTTTAAACTGCAGAAATAGTTCTTAAACTTCATAGAGATTCTTTTTTTAACTGTATGCCTGTCTTAACCTGGTATTGTGCAATTAGCCTACCCGACTGCGTCTGCTATATCCATTAGCCTGCTCTGCTCTGCAGAGGTCCTCAACTGTAGCTCAACCAGAGAGTGCATTATTTCAGTTGTGGCATTTGGACAAAGATTCTGGCCTTGAAAAGTTATCCTTTGTGCTTTGGAGAAGGCTTTGTAAAAGTGCATCCCCAGTGTTACAGTGTAAATCAATAGTGAGACTTAAAAGTTCAAGTGCTGTCAGGATTTTCAGACTGTCACGGATGTGCTGTTGTTTTTGCCAAGAAAAGCACACACACAGAGTAACCCCGAATATGGTATTTAATAGTGAATTTGTAACGCTTGCCTGTAGGATCATGTCTGTTGGAATTAATATGATCCCTCCGCAAGTAAAAGAAATTAGGAGTAAATGCAGCAAATTGAGCTGGAGTTTATTTTAATCTTTAAAGCTATTAAATCATCTTGTACTAGTTACACCCATTTGCTCTATTAACAACACTATCATTCATTTCATATCTCAGACTAAGTGATTCTCAGCGTTGCTAACTTCAAATGAAACCAATTCATGATGTTAGTGTTCTTAGTGTTGCAGGCTCTGAATCACAGCAGACTGAAATTAGCCCCAGAATCCTATGTGCTTATGGCCATCTTCCAACAGACCTCAATTACAATGCTGCAGCGCCAAAAAAAGGGAACGAGGTAGACTGCATGGAGCCCTTCAACTCTGCTGTACTACTCTGTCACTCAAACACACTGTCACCACCACGGCTGAGACGGACCGCCACACCGTGTTCAGGGACAAATGGGAAGCATTTAGCGCACATACACACACGCTCACACGCATTTACAGATGTTTCGGGAAAGCCTCTTTGCAGGTATGAGTTAAACCACTGGAGGGAGCCTTGAGGAGCTCCAGTAGATTGACTAGAAACTCAACCCCACAGATTCTAACACAGGGTAATGTGCTTCCGCATATATTTCCTTAACTAAATTTACTCTGCAAACAAGTCATAATAGTTATGAATTACTTGCAGTGGGACAGAACCACAGATAATTGGAAGTTGTTCTCTTTTTGTAATAGAAAAGACACAATAATTTCCTGTGTGCCAGACATTTGGTGGTTTTGGATTATTCTGCAGATGGTGACAAGTCTTGTTGAACAATTTCCACATTGCTTCACAGTGTCTCTCATTCTCAATTACAGATCATTTTCGGCAGTGCGGGTACACTGCCAGAGTGTGCATATTGTTAATGCAGGAATTTTAACACTCACGCCTCTTGAACATTTCCATATTTAAATTTTTTCCCCCCTTTGATTTTAATGTTCTAGTTCTTAATCCTCATAGTTTTTGAAAGATAGATATGATTGCTTGGGGAGAATTCAATATTTTAATGCTTTTTTTCTCTTTTATTTCCAGAAAGTGTTTTAAAAATGATCACCCAACGAAAGCCTAAAGTGGTAACCCATAAATATTAAATCCAAGAACTGCGACTCCCGCTCAGACATGAGAGTGTTCCGCTGTGGTTAACACACTGGGTAACTTGGCAAAAGCGAGACTGGCACCTTTTTAATTAAGGCTGAGTAGTGACAGCCAAAGACTCCCCATCTGAGGCACTATACTGTGGACTGTGGTTTTGATGTTTCTTTTGCAAAGGGGAGCTTTTTGGTATGTAGGTGGAACAAGGTGTTGACTTATTTGGTGAAGTAAAAACTGTAGGAAAATGTCCTGTGCAGGACGTATTGTACGTGCTGTGGTTGGGAACGGAGCCCATAATACATACGGGAAAGTGTTTTAGGCATTTACTTATTTTTCTTGTAGTAAGTTACTCTGTTTTTCAGTGCAGAAATAATACCCCTTTTTAGTTTCTGCTGTTGTCAGGTTTTGATATTGCTCAACTTTTCCTCTTTCTGCCTCTCCAGGTTTAAAGTAAAAGAGCCAAAATGAAGACAGCTGCCAGGGGTTTTGGGAAATCTATAATGGACCCTTTGCATCGTGATGGTTGGTGGAGCAGAGGGATCATGCTGATGGTGTACGTGGCCTTGGAGCTTGTCGCTGTCCATTCACCTATGGTCTTGGGAACCCTTGAGCTACAGCTAGATGAAGAACAACCCGCGGGTACAATTGTTGGGGATATCAGTGCGGGACTTCCCCCTGGTATCACGGCGTCCTTATACTTCATCTCAGACCATGAGGGTACAGGAGTGGGCAGCGACTTGGACATAGATGAGAGCACGGGCATTATTAAAACTGCCAAAGTCCTGGACAGGGAAGTTAGGGATCGCTATAATTTCATCGCAGTCACAATGACAGGCGTGACGGTGGAGGTGACCATCAAAGTAAATGATATAAATGACCACGCCCCTACTTTCCAGAGAAAACGGACAACCTTTAAAATCCCTGAGCAGACAGCCATCGGCACCAGGTTTCCTATTGAGCCAGCTGTTGATGCTGATAATGGCCAGCTTACGACACAGGGTTACCTTATCAAGGATGGAAATGTTGGTCAGGCTTTCACCTTGGAGACGAGGAGGGGAAGCAATGAGGTTCTCTATCTGGACTTGGTGGTCAATGCCATTCTAGACAGAGAGAAAAGGTCCACCTATACTTTATCTTTGGAGGCCTTCGATGGTGGTTCTCCTAAAAGGACGGATCAGATGACTTTAGATATTACAATACAAGACATTAATGACAACGCTCCTGTGTTTAACCAGAGCCGCTACCATGCCATAATATCTGAAAACCTCCAGCCTGGAAGTAACATTCTCCAGGTTTTTGCCACAGATGCTGACGAAGGCGATAATGGTGTGGTGCTGTACGAGATCAACAGGAGACAAAGTGACCCGGACCGGTATTTTGTCATCGACTCTCGCACTGGTATCATCACCCTCAATAAGCCTCTGGACTTTGAAATGAGAAGAGTTCATGAGCTGGTGGTCCAGGCGCAAGACAACGCAACCCAACCAGAGGTGACCAACGCCTTTGTCACCATCCATGTCCGAGATTACAACGACAATCAGCCCACCATGACCATCATCTTCCTCAGCGAGGACGGATCTCCCCGAATATCAGAGGGGGCGCAGCCAGGCCAGTATGTTGCAAGAATCTCCGTCACCGACCCAGACTATGGAGAGTATGCCAATGTTAATGTGTCACTAGAGGGTGGAGATGGGAAGTTTGCCCTGACAACTAAAGACAATATAATTTATCTAATCTGTGTAGACCAGATTCTGGACCGGGAGGAGAGAGACACCTATGAGCTTAGGGTGATGGCGACAGATTCAGGTACGCCTCCCCTTAGAGCCGAGTCTTCCTTTGTCATCCAAGTTACAGACGTCAACGATAATCCTCCTCTGTTCGATCAGCCGGTATATAGACAAGTCATTCCTGAAGTTGTGTTTCCGGGGAGCTTTGTGTTACAGGTGACGGCTCGAGACAAAGACCAGGGCCCCAATGGAGACATCAACTACAGCATCCTGCAAGACCAAGGTGCTTACTCCAGCTGGTTCAGTATAGACTCAGTAACGGGGATTATCACCACTCTTTCTCAGCTGGATTATGAAAAGAACCCCTATCCCAGTATAACTGTTGTGGCCACAGACGGCGGAAAAGCACCGCTATCATCAACAGCGGTGGTGAATATTGTACTTCAGGATATAAATGACAATGAGCCTGTTTTTGAGAAGAACTTCTACAATGTATCCATCAAGGAGAATACTGCTCCGGGAACGTGTATCTTGGAGGTAGGGATGTTTTTTTGTTTTTTTTTCACTTTGGTAAACAAACTCCCACGCTTGGCCACTGGACTGTATATTTCTGTGTCAAACTCACCTTGGGGCAATAGAGAATAGCACAGCAAATGTAAATTTATTAGATATGGAAGAAATATTGTTAGACTGATTCCTTTCATTCCGCTATGAAGCATTATTTTTTAACAGTAAAGCTGTTTAAATTGGACAGCTTTAGTAAGGATTTACCTGCGGTTTCAGGCCAAGATGATTGTCTCTTTGGCTGTCCTCCCCTTCACCTCTCAAAAGGTTTCCAGGGTAACAGAGGCGGTGTTAAGTCCTCCGTCAGCCCAGGCACAAAGGGGGTTTTCACATATTCACAGGCAGAGACAAATTCAGGGCTTTATCCAAAGAAATAGATGTCACTTCACTCTCAAAAGGCACCTTAATTAGGCTAGTTGAGCGTGAGAAAAAATGGCCATAGACAACAAGATGAATTAAAGTTCAGACAAATTACAGCACCCCCAGTGACTGCAGACCAGTTTCGTTAAAACATAGTGTTTTCTTAAGTTGTTTTTGGCTCTCATACTAAGAAGGCAGAACTTACAAAAAGACATCTCATCTGTTGTTTGAGTTATCAAAGCTATTTCTCAAATCAACAGGTATACAGACTAGTATAAAGTCTGTTTCACAAGTGTCTGCAGTAGTGTTGCATGGCTTAAGAACTTGGATACAGTGTATATTTCAGATTGAGGGCCTAGCAGACGGGATCTTGGCCCAGGACTTGGCCTTGGGAGAGGGAGGGTTGAAGGCGGCCTCACTGCGACTCCTGGCTTGAATGCAGAAATAGAAGCTACGAGGGTTTCGTGTGGGAGGTCCCCTAATTATAAATCACACTAACCACAAGGATAAGGAGAAAGTGGAATGTACTTAAATTGATTATTGAATTTCAAAAGCAAAACCAAGAAAATAATTTTAAAAATGTATTTTTTGGAGAACTTAAAGGTCTAAGATCACTCTTTCCAGTAGGAGTAAGGGCCGGTTTGATGTTCTCTGAGAATTCCATTTTGTTTTCTCTCTCAAGATGAGAGAAAACAAAAAAACAAAACTTTAGACATCAGACTCGAGAGCTCTACTACCTGCTCTCAGACAGCTCTCAGACTACAACATGTTTGATCAGTGGCCTTGTATAGTCCAAGTGTGAAGCAGTTCTTCAAAGACCCTGGGCTCTGGTCTCTCCTGGGCCGGCCTGGATGCTGCAGACATGAGCTTGGCGGCCCATGTGAGAACAGACTGCTCTTACTCAGGGTGCCAGTACTACATCCAAACATCTCAGCAAGATATCTGATGGCGGCCTTTTTTCTCTGCATATTAAATTCCCAATGTCCCCTTTTTCCATACACAGTTCTGTCCAAAAAACATAACAATAATGGTATTGTGATCATTAATTCAGACGTTTGAAGTGGCTTAGTATTTTTCCCCTGCAGGTCACCAACACAGCGGTCCGTGATTATTCTAATGTAGTCTGGCTCCGCAGTGCTGTGACAATGATATTGTGTCATGTTCCTCTTATACATCATTTGGTTTATGGAGGATTTTATAAGTAGACGTGTAGAGAGAAACGCATAACTAAAAATAAGTATTTAAGCCTATTAACAGCAATCAGTCTTGCAAGATCTACTGCACAGAAAATAGGCCATCCTTAAGAAGGGAAATCAAATATGACATGAAAAACAGCATTTAAGAAACCACAACCCTAAGTCTGTTCCACGTTATTAGTCTTCAAAAAGCGCCCAGTGCTGCAGTATTTCTGGATAGTGTAGAAGTCAAGTACAACTGTTACACCAAGGATCTACAAAGAAAGAACCACAACAATGTTCAAATACACATATTTGATACGTATTGGATTCAAGCGGTGTTAACTTGCACCATTTACCAGCAGTTTATGCAGTGTATCCGCGCAAGAATGAATGTTAAACTGTACGCCATAAGTGTAAGTATTATAACAAATGTGCAAAGTTAGTTCATAATGATAGGGAACAAGATGCAAAAATCATTATTCATGCCATGAAGGATAAACATCAGCAATTTTCTCAGTTCTTGTCCATGCTTCCATAGTTATTTTGGCTTTCTTTTTCCCCCTCTATGGTTTTTCACTTACAAAGTAATGAAGCTCTCCAGTTGGTTATGTCGGAATCTTGCTTTGGGGAATAATTTACACCTCATATCGCAGTGGTTTTCTTTTGGTTTTAAGTGTGTCTCGGCCGAGAATTGTCCCACTGTCTGTTTTGGGGAGGTCATTCTGGCTCCAGTAGAAAGGGGAGAGGGGGTCTCCAGGCAGCTAAGGGGGAAATGAGGCCTGACAAGTGCTGGCATGAGTGGCGGAGGTGACACAAGCAGGGGGGCTTCCTCATCTGTCCGTTGGTCGGTCCCTCTCCAAATTCTTATCTGATCTCACTTCGTTTCCCATTAGCTGGGTGTGAGGATAGGCCAGACATAATTTTCAAACCTGACACCCTTGTGTTCATGACAGAAAATACGTCTTGTCATCGCCGCACCCTAACCCCAGCAACACAAGACCCAACACTGATTACTGTGAGAGAAGAAGCAAACATTTAACTGTTTTTGAAGCTGTAACTCAAACCTTTGAGCCCTTCGCTGCCCAAAGTGCTTCCTGGGATGTGAGTGATATTTATTTTGAAAGAACATTGCTGATATTGTGTCGAACTGTTATGCTTTGGGTAAGGTTTCTACGCACGACATATTTTATTATTAGCCCAAAAAAATGTTGTTTGGATAATTATAGTTGCAGTGTAGTTTTAAAGGCAGTATAATGCAAAAGACCACTCAAACATGTTCATTATTTCACTGAAATTTTTAAAAGCAGACCTAGTTGAAAGAGGTACCTCTATGAAGTGGCAGTCTGAATTATTTCTCCATTCTGCCAACATAAAAGCAGCCTGCCCATTGGGAAAAGGAGTACTCATAATTGCCCTGGAGAGAATGTGCGAACGGATGTAAGAATATGTGTCTTTCATGCAAGTGTCTTGTAGTTTCCGCTGTGTTTTTGTACTGGCTACCCTCTTGTAAACATCACAATAGCACAAAAAAACTGAATACAACACCTTAAGCCACATTAATGATGTTTGAATCAGGTTTTGCTGAAATGTAGGTATGGGAGTATAAAATAATCATAATGCTTGCTGTAGAAATGGTACGGGTAAACCATCTGCTGTTTGTTTAATAAAAAAATGATGCTTTTGTTTACTCTTCCATAGGATTGTAGAAATCCTGGATTACTGAAATACATCTTCTCACAAACAATACCTACTGTAGATTCCCTGTAGAATAAACTCTCCATTACAAATATCCCCCAACAGCACATTGGATCAGCACAAGTGGCATGCCGGATTTAAAGCAGGAATGAATTTTTCATCTTTAGATAGTGTTGTGGAAAGGTGCCTATCTTAGACCCAGAAAACACACAGTAACAATTGCTGTTTGGTAAAATGATATGTTGTCCTATATTGAAACACCAGTTTGTCTTGAGGAAGAAACACAAGGTTGCAATTTTTAAGATTGCGGCAAGGTCTGATTTTATCTTTTACCATTTTGTTGCACTCTGCTCTAAGCGCAGACATTTCTCTTTTCAGTGCTTCAACTGCAGTACTTACATGTAGATCACATTTCACAAAACCACAGCAATTCTCAATGAAATGCATAAAACTACTCATTTGACGTCCATGCAGAACTTCTGCAAGACAGTTAAGCAAAGTGTGCAAAAGTAGAAATAAAAGAAGGACACCTGATTGCTCACTCATACTTGTCACCACTTTTCTTTTTATCCATCTAACTACAGAATATCCAGATGTGTCTTGTACTTTTTGGGAAGAAACATGGCTATGGAGAAGAGCAAAACTGCAGTTTTTAACTGGTATTTTGGTACACAAGCCATGTAATCAATTCTCACCAGACATTTTTCTGGGGAAGGTTTGTGACAAACGAAATGTTCACTTGTCTGTTTTAATACCAGACTGGTTTGTCTCCCCGTGAGATCGGTTTAGCCCGAGGAGAGCTGACTCTGCCTTTGGTCTCCTCTGTTTCTTTTTCCCCTCTGCTAACTACCGAGCTTCGCTGTGGCCCTTGCGGTATAACAGTATTTTCAGGCACTGGTAAAAATTGCAGGAAACTGGATGTGCTACTTAATGTGTTCGCGAATGTAAAACTTCCTTGAACACTTACTCCTGGGCCTAGCAGTGGCATTGAAGCGAACATAAACACTGATGTACATCTGGATGGAGCGTGGGTGTTCAGGTCAAAGTTGCTGTGCTTGAGACAGCTGAGTGCATTTTATTGTACTCAGACGTCCATCAGCAAATCCACTGCCTCTGTCTTTCCACCAGCACAGAGGAGCAAGTTGTGGTGAAAAGTTTATGGTTGAATACAGAAGCTGGGAGGAAACACTGTTCATTAGAGGAAACTGAAGCTGTGGGTGTCTTGACACCTAAAAAGGAAAAACGCTAAAATTTGCACCCATAATGTAAATATTGTGGTTATTCTTAGTTATTCTAATGTAGCACTATATTAATTGTTGTTTAGAATGTGGCTTGCAAAGACAGTTAATAGATTTTATAGCCATCGCCTGATCAAGATTTCTCAAACATGTGTTAAAGGACGAACCACAAGTCAGTTATATTTGGCACAAAATGTATTGTGGGTGGTTGTCTGGTGGTTGGCTGCTGAGTGGTGAAGACCTAAAGATGACTGTAAAGGGTCAGTGCAAACTCTGGATTGTGTCGAGTGTCTGGCCGTGAAGCGAAAGTTGTGAAAGATACAAGTCTGCTGGAAGGGTTTCCTGCCCACATCTGGCAAGGACGGAAGATGGGGCTTATAAGGCTCTCTTGTGAGACACGAAATTTCATTAGTGCAGTCTGTCTGCCAGACTGTCTGCTGCAGGTGAGGTGGACTTTTCTGCAGAGCTTCAAAGTCTCAATGAAAGGGTGCGAGAAAAATGAAAGAAGGTAAAGGGAGAGAATGAAAACAGTTGTGATCTCTCCAGAGGGACAGTCAGCCTCTGGGCAGCTGTGACAGAGCTCCGACTCAGCAGCTGGATCCAGCTGTTGATTCCTCCTCTAGTGTCTGTCCTCTCACTCTGAGGGGTGGGGTCTCCCTCTTTCTTCCTGTCTCTTTATGTCTTGTTTGCCTCTCTTTCTTTAGTCTTTCTCCTCGTCTACCCAGACTTCCTATCTCTTCCTGCTTCCTTTTCCCACAGTGCGGTGTCCCTCTGTGATCTAATTACACCTCTTCACTTCCCCCTGTTTCCCTCCGGGGTGGTGACATGTGGACAAAAGCAGGTGAGAGCCGCACATCTGCTCGCCCATGGATGCTCAGGGCTCCCTGGAGTGATATGAACACACAGCCTCGTCGGTCCCAGCCAGATCAGGCCGAGGCTTATCCAATTTGATGATGCATGAAAGAATTGGGTGTAAATTACCACCAGAGTGAAGTCAGTCCGCAGGTGTGTGTGCCTTCACAGTCGTCACATTCTCAGAAAATTGCATTTGGGCTCAACATGAGAACTTTTGTCTGACCCTAGTAAATAGAGATAATTATTCACTTTGCTTTGCTCCTCCTTGGAGACAACTGAATGGGGGAACAGAGTGAGCCGAGTGACTCGCTGTGACGTGGGCTGCCAGACCTTCTGTCATCACAGCCCGTGGTCCCCTTGCACATGTGCAGAGCACTTGGCATTTCTGAACAAGCTGGGCATCAGGAGGCATCATCTGCTCATGATATTCATTCTGTTCCAAAGCAAATCTGTGTTAAATCATCCATCTATTCCCCTGCTGTCCATCAGACACCAGACTGGAAAGCAGACGCTGTGTGACAGATTGCCAGGTAGCAAAAATCAGTAACCAGAAAATAAGATCCCAAACACACAGCAATAATATTTCTTGGTGTGATTATGAGGTGTATGTATATATACTTACATGTAATGGTATTGTAGGCGCTTCTGCCAACATGTCGTATTTTACATTCATGACAAAACTACGTCTTCCTAGAAAAGCACACTCTATATATACACAGCCCCAAAATATCTTAACCACTGAGCAAATTGTCTCCACATCCAGAAGTTGACTGTTACAAAGAATGCATCGCTTTCTACTGCCAGCAACCTCAGCCCCCCTTTTGCTCCAGCCTCTGTGCTGCACTGAGTGCCAGTTGAAATAACGACTAAAAAGAATGTTACCAATCCCAAAAAACTCATTTTGGAGAAGTGGAGAATTCACTTAGAGGGCATGTGGTCGGCTCATCCTATTTCTGCTCTCAATTAAGTGAGTTTGACCAGGTCTGATTAGAGCTGGGAATGTGTGTGAGCACGAAGGAATTAGCCGATGTCTCAACTCCGTGTGTGAGGTAGAAGTGAAAGTAGTGTGAGGAAAGGGGGAAAATCCTAAACTACAAACATAGCCAGAAGAAAAGATTCCAGAGCCAAGGCTATCTCTCTGTGTGGTCAGGAACATATCGGACCTATGCTGACACTGTTAAAGAAAGGATGTTTTGCAGATGCTTGTTAACAGTAGTGACTCTGAAAACCCTCAGCTCCTGTTTGCACCTCATTTGAAGTGGGCTGGGATCTGAAACCTTTTCAGTACTGTGCTGAAAATGAACTCGTAATTGGCAGAACTAATGCTGCTTGTATTCCCTTTCTCTTTGTTGAAATAGATTAGAAATGTTGCCTTGTTCTTGCTAATACAAACTTGTGTTGTCTTTTACATGAAAAATGTAACAGACTAGAAAAGAAAAGTTTTTTTCTTGGAAAAGTTTTATTCCTCAAAGCAAGATGTCACACCGATTGATATTTTGGTTCTGGAAGCCAATATATTATTAATGAAGTAGATCAGTTTAAAAAACCAACAGCAATTTTGATCATTAGCGGGAGTAACTGAAGAAGTAGACGTGCCAGATACTTGCTGAGTTATCTTTTTCAATCCGTGTAAGACAGGGAAAAACATAGCAGGAGGGAGAGAGCGACAAACCACACAGAGAAGAAGGATTGTGGGGAGAGATGCTCCACTTTTACATTGTGGTTAGCAGACATTGTCTGTCTCGGCTTCAGACACAAAGGCACCCAGGCCTGCTCTAACCAGACTGCCAGTCTGTGTGTACTGGTGCTCCATGGTGGTCCACCCTCACACTGCTGGTTGCATATCTTGAAGCCTAAGCCACATCGACCAGAATGTGTGTGTTGACATCTGTTATGCCTTATCTGTTCTAAGGTAATGCATACACCCTGCACATTAGTTGTAATAAGAAGACAACTGCTCAGCTTAACATTGGCTTCCCGTGAGTGTGAGGATGTGATATAAAGATTTAGCCAGGGAACTAATTACCATAAGGCCGTCTACTTCATCAATAAGGCTAATTTGGTCTGGTGCTGCAAAGTTTATACTGAGAGTGGTGTGCTGCTTCTTTTAACCAGGCCTGTTGAAAGGGCAAATCTTTGTTTAGATTGTTGTGTATAGCCTGGTGCTGTGAGGAGCCAGAGGCAGCTTGGGGAGCAGTGGGACTCTCTGCTGTAATTAGGCAGTGCTGGTATGCAGGAGTGCAGGACTCAGGATGTGTGATGTGGTATCAGAGTAGGCGAACAAAAGCCAATGATTGGAGAGTGTGTATGTGCATATCTTAGACAAGGTTTTGGAGTGGAAGAACTGGTCTTATCATTGCCCTGATTTCTTCCCAAATTGATTTGTAATAGAATTTGTCCTGCTCTGGGACACAAAGCAAGGACAAAGAAGATTGATGGGAAGTTAACTTTTTGTAGCAGATATCATTTTAGTTGCCTATGCTTAAATTTCGACTGTATCAGTGCACTGCACCAGTATTTCTATTGTAGCGTATGTTGATGGATGGACATGAATTCAATCTAGTTCAGTCAAGAGAAAACCAAATATTGAGGTGCAGCACCTTGGAATGTCAAATATAAAAGGACTGACCTTACATTTCTGTATTTTTACTGTGAGTATCTTGTGTGCACCATACAGAGTCTGGCTTTAAGGCTTTCAGACCACGCTGATCACCCTCAGAGGATCTAGTGAAAAATACTTCACGGTTAAGTGCCCAGAAAAAGTGCTTATTGTCTGCAGTGGACTCTGCAAAGTCAACTCGCAACTTAAATCAATGTCGACAACAACCTGGTCAGAGCAGCAGCGGGGATGATGGAGAAACAAGTTGTTGATGCTTTCAACAAGCCAATGCATCATTGCTAGGGCTAAGAGCATCCAGACATCTGGTTTCAGAAGTGTAGAAGCTGTCTCCAGTTAAACATGACTCTGTCTTTATTAAATGTACCGGATATAGAATGTTATTTCAATAGATCCTTAATAGAACTACAAATGTATGAAATCTCAGGTGCATTTCTGTTCTGTGTAAAATGCTGTATCATTTCCTTTTCAAACATCTGTTGCATTGGTCAGTCTTTTCTCTACCCTTTAACCTACGTGCTGATCAGTGGTACTAGTATAACCTTATAAATTTGCACACTTGAACTGAATTCTGGGAGTTTTGGGCGTGTGTAGTGTACGTCAAGTCAGACATTACACTGCTTACACTCTTGTACAGTGTGAAGTTAATGTCGGTTTATAAAAAAGTGTATAAAAAGCGCAGGGAAATGACACCATGTAAGGCAGGTAAGTTGCCTGTGTTTCTTCATGTCTCTTTTGATTGCCTGAAGGACCTGGATCATTCATAGCTGTTCTGAAACTGACTTATGCTACATGTATGAAACACGTGTGTGGGAGTTGCTTCTTCATAAAGTGTCTGGAGTACATGTTTGAAAGGGACTTTATGAAATTTTTAGGGTTCTACACAATGATGGTTCAGTTTAAGCCATGGTGAGCACATCAGGGTCACCCACTACCAACTACACATTCTTTATTTACAGGTGATGATAAACCTTTGCAGCAATAATGACACAAGTAGAAATTGTATCATCATCATGCATGTCTCTTATAGGTTATACAGGAATGTAAGTAGCTCAAAGTCAATAGTGTAGAAAAGTCAGTGAAAGTAACTGAGGGCAGATTTTACCTTACTTTTTTTATGTTTCTGATGGACACTCTTTCACAGACCATGCTTCTGTCAACAGTCCAATCCACTGGGATCCAGAACTGTCACACTTTCAATCACAGCTTTAATGACAAAGTGCAAATATCTGGACAGTTATACTCTCCTGACTTTGAATCGACCAGCACTGTGAATACAGGATGGAGGCAGTTTCATCATCAACAATGGCTTTGATTAAAAATAAATGCTCTTTTGCAGTTGAGAGAAGCCACTC
This sequence comes from Apogon talboti, assembly GCA_037367365.1. Taxonomy (NCBI): domain Eukaryota; kingdom Metazoa; phylum Chordata; class Actinopteri; order Kurtiformes; family Apogonidae; genus Apogon; species Apogon talboti. The sequence continues at coordinate 27,343,867 of JAPQRQ010000006.1, read as the reverse complement.
AGTGACATTTAAAGTTGATTTTGACAGCATCTGAAACGCCTCCTGGGCAACATCCAAAAGATGTGTGGTCTTCAAAGCAAATGGAATGTTTGAATAAGACAGTTGGGATACAGTGTCTTATTTAACTTATTGTGCTTCAGGCTAGACAGAAACCGTATGATCATTTTATGATATCGCTTCAATGTAGAAATTGCAAAAGTATTTGAAGGCATTTCAGATTTTACATTATGATTCAGATGCATTCCAAAAATGTGACCTTCAGTGCAGTGCACACCACAGAGAAAGCACACTCATTACTATGCCTGAAATAATGGCAACAAAATGCAACAAAAAGCAGTGCAAGGTTCAATTAGAATTTTTAATATTCAGTTATAAGTTAAATGCACTTCTACAACAGCGAAAATTCATTCACGTCGTGTTAGGAAAAGACTAGAAAATAGCCAGGCTTATTTTCTGGCTTTAAATCTCATTTTCAGTCACCGCTCCTCCCTTGTCACTATTCCTGTCATCACCACTGCAGCAGCATTTTTTATTTATGGACTCTTCCTCCATGTTTTCATTACCTCAAGCATACTAATTCTACACTATAACAGGATTTTGATGCATTTTTTCTTCTTTATCACCTCTTGAGATTATCACCCTCCTCAAAGTAAAATGAAATGCATATAAATTGTCTGGTATAGTAACCAGAAGAAATACTTTGTTCAGAATAAAACTCGTATTCTTTTTTTTTCCCTCTGCTTGCATATTTCTGAATGGACGGCTTTCTCTGGGCCTCTTTCCCTCCTGCAGTTCTGTAAATGACTTGTAAACAGGCTGTTTAAGTGTGAAGTCACCCTATGCCCTGTTGCTTCCGCTCTTTATTCATCACACATACACATTAGAAAGAAGTATGGAGAATGTTTTTGCTGAAGAGTTGGGGGAAGGGTTCTACTGCTATAATGGGCCTATAGGCTGATTTTCTTCAGAAGTAAAAGGGAAACTGTTTAGAAAGTAATTCTTCTTCCTCGACGAGAACTTTGTGATTTATACGCTGAGGTTTAAGGCCTGGTTTTTTTTTAATACTCATTATGTAAATGTTGGAGCTTGTTTAAGAAGTAAGAGACTGAGAAAGCTGATATGAAAAAAAAAATGACAATAAGAGGATGGACCGATATTCCTCTGAAAAGACTCACCGAACAAAATGGAAAATGATTGAAACAAATGGGGAAAGCAGAGCAGGAAGAGTGAGAAAGAAAGCAGATGCTGAGGAGGGGAAAAGGAGGCGATTTACCTCATGCAGTGTGCGTGCAAAAGTGGTGTATAGATGAAACTGAAGTGGTTGTTTGTTACCATGGCGATACTGGGAAACAAGGGAGGGTGGAGAGCGTAAACAAGAAACCCCATCGATTTCATGGGCCAATCATCACCCGAAGTACCTGTTTTTCCGTTGTAAGAGGGTTGGAGTATTTATGTGCTAGGACAGTAACTAAATGAACTGCGAAGGAGGTGAAGTCATGAAGCCGTGGACATTCAGCTTCTCTTCAGCTCACAGTTCTTTGAGTTTTTTTTTTTTTTGTTTCTGGAAGGCACTGCTGAGAGTTGAGCTGTCCTTTTTCCAGAGTTCATCACTGTTTCTTTTTGAGCAGGCTCACTGTCTCGGCTATCACACAACATTATCAACACATCCTAGAGGCCTGGGGAACATGTAGCAAGGTCTGAGGATGTTTGTTTGGAGATAGAAACATCATGATCTCTTGGCTGGAGAAGGTACATTTATCCTGATGTATAAACACTGTATATAAACTCAGCTATCAGATGAATCTATACTGTATATCAACTGAGGTTTTCATTTGGAGGGGAGAATGGAAGGGGGCTAGTGGAGAGCTGAATATGTTTATTCAACATGTTCACCCTTCTAACCCCCCCCCAAACCATTGCATGTTGTCAGTGGCTGGGCCTCTGCATCTGTCATGAAGGACAGACAAGGGGGAGAGTTCACAAGGCCTCCTCTCTCTCTCAAACTCCAGCTTCACTCAGACGTCTTTGTCCCTGCTTTTTGTCTCGCTGCAGGGACTTCCTTCGCCCCCCCGTCCCTCCGAGCTCTCCTGGGCTCCAATAACAGATCGGGGGCATCCTAATGAAGTGCCAGCGTGATTAGATTCAATTTGCCCAAGCGTTTTCCACACGAGAGGCAAACGCTATCAGTCATGAAAACACTTCCCTCCAGAAACAGACTTATCCCACACCTACATCCCTCTTTTGCCTAAAGCGTCCAGACTGTTTCTAACGTTTTGCATTTATCTCCCACTATTTAGCAGTCAGGAGAAACTAAAACAAACCTGTTATCTCTCAGAGTAAGTCAATATGGGCACTGCTGACCACAGTGTGAAAACAAAAGGTGTTTTAATTTCAATGATGAGAGAAATCTACATTTTATTGAAATAGAAAAAAGTAAAAAAAAAACAAAAAAAACTCCCATCTGGACATTGTAATTGATGGCATGTAGTTGCATAACAGAGAGGTATAAAGTTGTTGTAAGATACTGAAGCTTCACCTTATTTGTCAAAATTAAGTTCTGGTGTTGGGTCTGGTTTCTGACATGAAATCTCTAGGAGATGATAATTTAAAACACACTACAGTCTAGGAAGCTATTTCCCTTTACTAAGCACATTTTAACCACATTTACTTTTGGTGTAAGCACTGAAATGTTTTCTAAAGTCACACACTGTACATGAGTGAGTAAGGTTAAAAGCTATTTTTTACAACATTTACTTTAACCCATAAAGACCCTGCGCTACTTTTATGTTGGTTCCCAAATGACATTTTCTCTACATCTAACCTTTATTAAGTGATTTATCACCATTTATGTATAATATCATCCTCTGTATTGTGTATTTTATCAGTATAAATCAGATATTTTCCAATATTTAATTCACTGATCATGTAGATGTTCATAAAAGCTCAGACTAAAGTTGAAGGTTATTATATCAAAAACAGAAAACTGCAGAAAAAAAGAGACTTTTATAGTAAATTATATCAATAACCGAACATAAAACAAGTGTCTCCATCCACTGTCATTTATTAAATCTCCATGGCTTTTACTGGTGAATCAATGTTGTAGACGATGATGGTGTTTCCACGGTAACTACGGAGCCTCTGAATGTCCAAATGGGTCATATCTGATGACCGTGAAAATTATTGTTTACATGTATTGACAGGATTAGTGGACCAACAGGTATTAAACAGTTTAGATCAGTAGATGCTTTTGGTCGGTGATAGATGTTTGGGTCTTTATGGGTTAAAATGAAACAATTACATTCAAATGTTTTGTGCTTGGTCATTCAGTTGGGCCTAAGTTGGCTCATATGCATGTTCCTTTTACAACAATGGTAAAATGAGAAGAAAAATTGTGTTTGTGTGATGGGTTGAAAGAGATGAACAGTTTGCTTGCCAATGTGTTCTTTTCTCAGTAAGAGAAGGTGGGAAAAAGCTGCAGGATTTGGCCAGTGACTATGCAGCAGGGGAGCAGTCCATCAGGATGAGGCCAAAACACACAGGCTGAAAGGAGTTTTTGCCATATAGGAGAAGATGCTTCCGTTATAGCAGATCTATACCCAGTGGGATGTGAACGCATCCCTTGGCTTAATTGACCCAATTCTACTGTGTGTGTTTCTGATTAAGATGAAGTCATAAATTGGCCTGCTAATGATATTAAATTACTAGGCAACTACTTAAAGATGGAGGCATGCTGAAAGAAATTAGGTTATGTCGGAGGTAGGTAACAAAACAGTTGGAGCTAATTGGGTTGTTCATGCATGTTCTTGTGGCTGCTAGCGGTCACTAGAGAAAGGGTGACCACAAATTTTACATGTAGTATTTTATTTTAGTGTAGTAATGTATGACTTTCTTTTCTTTGTAGCATTTTGAGATTCTGCTGAATGAAAAATGCTTTATAAATGCAATTTATTATTATTGTGAATATTATTATTATTATTATTACTATAAACTGTGTGTGTTTATTTAAATTTTACTTTTACACGTATTCCTCAAATGCCACTGCCCTATCAATTGTTCTTGTCCACTCCCCATTCATTTGTATAGTATAGACCTTACAGTAAACTTTTCTTGCAAATGCTAAAACTTAAGAAAACTGTATTGAATAAAGTGTGTGATAAGATGACACCTCAATGAATAAATGCATGACATACAGCGCCTCATAGATCTTATAGATGAGGAGATTTGCAAGAAAAAGAGATGAATGATGAGTTTGAGAAATGAGATTCAGTAATACTCGGCGTTCCAGATATATCACTGAAACATTATCTCAAGTCACTCAGCTCTAGTGGCTTTTTTATAGACTGGGGTTAGTGCCGGGATTCTGCAGGAATTTGATCAGTCATCATCCTAATGTTGGTTGTGTTCTGTCTGAATGTGGAATGATCTTTACGTCACACACCATGATTATGGGAATAATTAAATGAGGGAATTCTAAAGCAAGTACTCCCAGTTGGTGATTTGTGTACCCATGACAGCTGCTACAGCCCAGATCTTGATTTAACTCTTACATCATTTTTTATATCCTAAAGAGCCAGCTCATATCTAAAAAAAAAAAAAAAAAAAGTTTCACCAGTTGAAGCAGTAGAACCCTGCTAATACTCCGTTGAAGCTTTTGCCTTCAAAAGCCTCATCTGACATATTATAAACCAAATTAAAGTGGTTCAGTCTTTTACTTTAAGTGAATTAACATCTCTGAAAGTGATTTACAAAACTATACAGTGCATTTGTGAGTTTTTGTTATGGTTATAAGCAGCCATTCTTTCCCTTTCATTTATATGCGGTGCTTAAATCAATTTGCTTTTCCTTTTGAAGCTTTCTTAAGTTGTACAATCCATCACAGTTCACGTGAAGCTGGCTGCAATTATTGTTAAAATCACACTACTGCAATGCTTTTTAAGTGCTGGATCGTGTTAGCTCAATAGCAAAATTTATGCAGACTTTCATGAGCTCTCCTAAGTGGTAAAAACCTGTATTAATTTTGATACAATCTCTCCTTTTCTGCAACTTTTATTGCTTCCCCTTCTGTAAAGTTCATCACTTGCTTTACAGTATATAATGAGCCTCATTAAAATGATCCCAGTGGTGCTCGCTCCCCTGTTCAAAGGGGTGAATGCAGAACTTGGTGTGGTCTCCCTGAGGCTTGGGTGGTATGGTGAAATGGATTAACAGTGTGACGTCAGAGTGCTCTGACTGGAAAGAGCAGCATTATAAGCTCGCATAATTGTGTTCACGCTGGACAGTAGGTTAGTTTCCAGTCCATACTTAAGCCTGTGAATCTTCAGATGTGGGCACTGAAGAAGCCAGTGGAAATGAACACCGTGGCAGTGGTGTGTGTTATGGATGACAGAAAGGAAATTGCGTGCTCATATAGCACCAGATTAAATCACGGTTTTCGAATCCCTTCCAGTTTTACAAAGAGGGGGTTTATTATATAACTCACTAACCTTGTTTTCCTCTTTTTTTTGTTTTTACCTCCTTAGATATGCAACAACAAAGAAAACAGAGGAAACCATATGTTCTAAAGCAGTGTCAGACTAGATTGATGGATCAACTATTTCCCCATATTCGAGCTATTCTGCTAAGTAAATTATTCAAATGAATTCAAGTCAGTAAGGACAGCTCACAGAATACTGGCTTTCTGAGGTACAGAGCTCATTTAGTTATGGTTGTTACCAGAGTGATGGGTAATGCTGAGTGGAAAGTAGGTTGGTTTTAATAAAAAAAAAAAAAAAAAAAAAAAGAGTCTTTGGTCTTTATCTTTGGCCAAAAACCTTCTTGACTGTTTTATTAAAAAAAAAAGAAAACTTTGTCTTAATGTTTAAGTAATATGACCAGTTAGGGACTTTAATAATTGAAGTCATGCCCTCATTTTTGTTCCTGCAAAGACCATGAGACAAAAAGGTTTTATCTGCCCTCCAGAGCTTATAGTCAGTGTTTATCCCAATCAAAAGTTCTGCTGCTGACCAGCCATGATCTCAGTTTCATTTACAACCTTTCCATAAAGTGGCGTTAATCCTCACTGCAATGTTTCTTTTAACCCAGAGTGCTAATGTGAAGCGAGAGTCTGTTTAGCAGACCAGTCTAGACCCTTTTGACTCTGTGAGCTTGCGGTTGCCAGGCTATAAAAAATGGCGGAGGAGTTGCTACAATGTGCTTGTATAGAATGGCTTATGGCACAAACACGGCACTGTCGCGGGACAGCTGCTTTATGATGGTAAACTCCTTTCCTGAAAGTTGCGGACCTCCTGCTTACTCTCCAGGATAACCACATTGTACGTGAATTGACTTGACATGTTGGATTAGCTGGTTAAATTCAGTGATCCTTTACCTCAAAAGTACAATCCTGACATTTAGGGCATTAGAATACCAACAAAGACTGTTCAATCTTTCTCAGGCTTTCTTTTCTTGTTTTTTCTTGGCACAGTGCAAGGAAGATAGCAACCCGCATGTTAATTATGTCCCACATGGATGGAAAAGGTTACATGCAGAGATTAAGTCAAGGGTTGATGGAGACAAACATGAAAAATTGGACAGTTACTTTGGCTAACAATGCCTTTGTTGTAAATATAGAAACTGTGAATAGCTTTTGTGCACAAGGGTTAAAACACTTACTCTATATTCCACATAGATGCTGCCAAACCATTGACAGGGAGATCTTGCCATCTTGGCAAGGGTCTGTGCAAATATGGCAGAAAAGGAAGGGGGAGGGGGGGGGCAAGTGAAAATCAAAATCCAAACCAGAAACCAAGTCATGTAGGTTTGTTTTTTCATTTTCCTCTGTCATGCACACTGACTGAAACACATCTCAGCACCATGGAAGAATAAGACAGCGGTAAAGAGATAGACAGAGACGACAAAAGTGGAGGGTTTAAAAAAAGAGAACAAAATGTTTGAGTAGGGGAGAAGAAAAAAGAGAAAGCGAGAAAATGGAATAAAAATAGGCTCATGATGGAGCTGGTGTCTCGATGAGGCAGCCCACTAACCTCAGAGGCGCCACACTCCCTGGCTTATCCCAACCCAGTGAAAAGGAGGGGCCACACCACAGAGCCTTTTGACTGCCAAGGCTCCAGCAGCAGGCAGACTCTCGCTTCTTTCTGTCTGGTTGTTTGAGGTGGGAGGGGGGCAGGCATCCACAGACTGGATGAGACGTAACCCCCTCGCGCCTCAGTGCAGGAGAAGCGATGAGCTCCCAGCTAGATATCATATCAGACCTGCAGGTTTGTTCTCATGTCTGTGACTTCTGTGACGCTTCTCTTGATCAGGCAAAGTTACTGACTCAGTGTGGGAGCCGGTTGCTACTGAGTCAGAAGCCTGACATTTGAACTGCCCAGGCAAAGTGACTGTGCTGCAGCGTAGGTCACATCAGTCGCAACAAGCTGGGGGCCGGCGGAGCAGACGTGAACCTGGCAGGAGGTCAGTGGCCTGAGAGTGAAATTCCACGGTTGTACTACCACTTCCTGTCCTCCTCTGCTCTTTTGGAGGATGCTGCACAATTTGAGAAACCATAATGCAGAAATTCTGAAGCAGCAAGGACGTTATGTAGTCCCTTTTCTGATTTCTCTCTCCTTGGACTTGGTGCTGCATTTGAAAACATGCAAATCTCATCTATCAGGAAGTCTACGCTGTCATCTGGGAAATATTGACAGATAAGGAGAGGAAGAGACCTAGACAGCTGAACATGCTCATTCATCTAGAGGATATTCACAGAAAAAAAGTATTTTCATATGTCATAAATTTTACATATTAAGAGGATTAGGGGCCCGGACACGTATTTTTCCCTCTTATTTTAACAAAGTAACATCTGGATTGCATTAGGTGTTTTTCCAGAAATGTATTGTGCTTCTTTGGATTTGTTACTTCACAGTCAGATCGAGTCTACTGTACATACATGTGAACAAAAAGCTGTTTTGTTTTCTTTTTGCACCTCCCCTGCGTAAAACAAGTACAAGCTGTATAATTAGAGGGCCAAGAATTGTAACCTATATTTTTTGAGACCACAAAGGTTTGTAATTTGCTGAATGGTCACATTGCATAGTTATTCTATATCACTGATTTGTAAGTTGAGTCTTCCTCTTGTTACCGAAGTATTGCAAGATTACAGACTGATTTCATGGGGATAGAGATTTCCATTCCTTTGGAAATATTAAAGTCAAGTGGATAATATTATGTTTATATATATACGATGGATCTGTGATAGGGTATCTTCTCCTTTGGCTTTGGCTGCCTTAGAACAGTTCATCCAGAGACACACTTGTTTATATGTAACCAAAAAAAGAAGACTGAACCAGCGCTTCAAACAATCTTCACAATGCTTCAACTGTAGAGAGTTTTTTTTTTATTTGTCTTTGAAAAAGCTTAACCTCAAAATGTTTTAAACACCATTTTTCAACATTCATTGTTTTTTTTTTTTTTTTATTAAACGTGTCATTATGGGACCATTTGGAGCAAATTAAGTTTCTTTTCTGCCCTTGTCTCACCAGATTTTTTTTTTTATTATTTATTGTGGTCCTTGATAACACTCCTGGGAGAGTGTAGAGTTATAGCTTTATTCAAAACCGCCTACTTTGCACTCTAAGACCTTTTCATCTGGTAGCAATCTCTCTGTGCACAGTGTCAGCCACCAAAAAGCCCAATCCATCAGCCAGTGTCATGTGTGGCAACAAAATGTGAAAAGGAGTGTAAACGCAAAGAGGCATAATGTTCTTTTAACATGGAAAATACCAGTTTAATAAACTCAATCTATGTGTAATTGCTTTCTGGAAGCAAGAAAAATAAGGAAATTTACCCTATTTATTTTAAGATGAACACTTAGCATTAAACAAAACACATTTTCTCTTTTTAAAGTTGCTGCCTGCTCATTGCTCTTAAAATAACAGTGAGATTACGGTTAAATGTGATGATTTCATTCACACACAGCAGATTGGCTTTAATTTACGTTGCTTTCATGTTTCATGAGACTGTCACCGCAGTTCGTTTTTGGTTTGATGTGGAAAATGAGCTGCAGATTGCATAAACTCCAACACAAACAGAGAAAATAGGTGCTGTGTGCATGCAATGTAAGTGATTGTTGCCAGATTATACGCACCATATGTATTCCTTCAGGAGTGTAGACCGTATTTCCTTTCTTATGAATTCCTCCCAAAGTCATCACATAGCAGAATGATATTCACCTACACCGGCTAACTAGTTCCATGCTTCTCAGTTCAGATTGTCTTGAGCCTGTTGAGACAGCAGGTCAAAGAAGGACAGGCCAGCCTTTAGCTACCTTCTACACATAAAACAAATCATATCCGCTCAACTTTAAGGAATAAGACCTGGGATAAATGGTAATATTAACTGTCTGTCTAAACAGATGAAAAGCCGTTCAGGAGCTTGCAGCCTCCTTACTCCTGCCTCAAGCATCGGGAACGCGGTTAACGCTGCCGTTTGTCCCTTTATGAAGGTCAATGAAGGGCTGCGTCACGGGATTACGGGGTTGCAGGATGTCTGCCCTCACTAGACGGAGGAAAGGAAATGAGAGGTGTCTAAATAAAGCCAGTTAAAATGAGTCAGGCAAAAACGTGAATGAGCCTATCACTCCATTCACTTATGGCAAGAGAACAGATGGAATTGCATATTTAAAAGATAATATTGGGATACGAAGTGAGAGGGAAGACTGAAGACAGCAAGAAGGAAAAAGACAGAGGGACACGAGAAGAAAACCTTGAATATCCCCGCTGTTGGAAACTGAAGCCGGCTCATAGTTTCTGAGTATTATTGAGTATCTCCTGTGGAGTACTGAAGGCTGCAGGGCGAAAGTGAACCTCTCATAAAGATAACACAAAAGACAAACCTTAAGAAAAACAGACAAATGGAAATGATTCTTCTTTTTTTTTTTTTTTTATATTGTCGACTAAATTTTCATATTACCTTGTGGAACTTGCATTGATCAAGGTTAAATAAATCTTTTAACCAGTTTCAGTTACAGTCCAGTTTCATTGATGCGTGAAAAGACAAGCAATGAACATAAAAAAACCTACAATAAAACACACATCCCATGTATGATAGAGGATGATGCTTTGTGAAGGAACCTTTTATTTTTATCTATTTCAGTTTTCTGTCTGTGTATTGACACAGAAAACTCAGAATAAGTTAAGTTGACTGCACTTTAAGCCAATAAAACTTATTGACCCTTCGGTCCTTTTTGTTTTGCCATCTACATAACTGTGAGTAGTTTTACCAGGGTGAAGTGAGGCCCAGCAAGTAGCCGGCAGTAAGCAGCTGCTTCTCATCTTTCTCTACAAGCATGTGTGTTATGGCTTCGCTCTGATTGGGTATCACATAACCCCCTTGTATCTCCTGAGCCCTTTGAGACTGTGTTATAGGCGCTGTCGCTTTCATTATTACACCGCAGAGATCTCAGCCTTTTCAGAAAAAGGATAGGATACTTGTTAATTATATGTAGCATGTTGTTCTATAAAATAGGCTTGTGTATTTGGTGACATTTATACAACTGAACGGTGCATCCCCTTTTTAAGTACGGCACATACTTCTTGCAGGAAGAAAAACCTTCATGGAATAGCAGGTACAATGTCTGCAGACCGCTGCTCTCGGGCAGTCCTTTGTTTACTGTTCAGAGTCAAGCAATAATAACACTGTGTTTGTATAATTTACTTTATCCGTGGCTGAATTTAAGAAAAATTGTCCATGAAATTCAAATTTAATTGAAGAGCCTGGGGGAGATAAAGGCTTGTGAACTCTGTTAAGTTCACCCTCACTGCACAGCAAATGCCCAACCACCATTCAACATTACAACTCCATTTTCAGCGATCCAAACGCACTAAGACATTTTCTCGCTCTTTCCCTGTAGTCAGGGGTCACTTGGTCAGATTCAGATAGAAGCCTGGTCTCTTGCCAGACTCGAGCTTATGTGTTCTTCTGTTTAGCAAGTTGGCCTTCTCCGTGGCTCCTCCACTTCCCGCATCCTGCCTGACGGTCCTTAGGTTGTTTGTGAAATGGAAGGAGAGCAGGACTCCTCTGGGAGGTAACGGAGAGGGGGAGGTCTGTCGCCCCCTCACCTCTGTGTTCCTGCAGAGTCCCATGTGACTCCGTCAACACTGGGCTTGCTCTCCTGCTCTTTAGGTTTCTTGTGTGCATTTGTCTGAGAAAGAGAGAGTTCTTTGCATTTGTGTGTTAAGGGTGGGCCTTTTTACTTTTTGGCATTAGAAGTGCATGTCACATTGAGTTAGTCCAGCAGTCAGCTGAAGTCTGGCTAGACTGGAGAACAATATTTTTTCAAGATTGCCCCGCAGTGCCAGTAGCCAAAAACAGAGGGATGCTGCTGTCTGAGCTTCTGCACATTCCTGTCTTTACTCCGCTCAGTCATTGTACTGTATCCTTGCAGAAGGTTAAAATCTACATTTTATCCCATTTGTAATTACGCATCGCCTATGCCAGACTGGTAGTATCATTCCTCCTCTTTATGCAGTGAGCAGCAGTGAGGTATGCATACAGTTATTCTTATCTGCAGGATGCACAAAGCGGAGCACAGGAATACTGTAGAGTCTGATTCAAGCGGGGGGTGGGAGGGTGTCTCGGTATGATATGAGATTTTTTTTCAACACTAAATTTCTGTGGTATTAATTGTAATTGGTTTCAGTTGTGTTTTGTGCAGTTTCTCATATTACACGCCACTAGAGTTTACCTCCCTATCCTGAAGCTCAATTACCTTTCCTTGTTCCTTGAGCTCATCAGATAGAGGAGCAGATTTTCTTTTCTGGGAAAAATTAAGGATCCATTTATAACAATAAACTAAACATTTTCTTGGACAAGGCATGAGGCAATGCTTCACTAGAGGGAAATTAGACTCCCTAATTTGTTCTCAGCAAAGATCAGGGACGACCCAAATGTCTTGCCAAAGCATCGAATCCATAGCACGGAAACTAAAGAATACAATTTTAGTTGCTGGCATGAATGAGTGCTTGTTTTTTTTCTGAAGTGAAGGTATACCCAATCCCTTTTCCCATAATATGAAATCCAATCCACGCCTGATTTTTTTTTTCCCTTTTATTTTCAAAGCAGTAAGAAAGAAAATGTTGTGGGCAATCATGTACACCTCTAGTGGCCTACTGATTTGTGTTGGCTGTGTGGTTTCTCTAGGCAGCTGTCTGAGTCCAGAATTGTACAAAACCCAGGTGGGAGTATCCATGACCAGGACCGAGCGAGAGTGGTACACTTGGGTTGCCAGCTTTAGCACGAATTCCATCAACACTGGCATGTCTTCTGTCAGCTGCACTAATCTGAAGCTGACAGTTGTATAAATAGGGCAGTTAAATGGTAGATCTCCCTTTTGTTGACAATGTCCATGGGAGTCCCAGTTAGTCGTGCAGTTGTTCCCCTGATTGAGAACAAATGCGTCCTTCGTCACCACTGTCATCGAAATCAAAATTCCTCATAAATGATGGACTTACAGAAAACATTATTACAAATGTAAAATCAATTGGTTTCAATAGACATGTTCATTTTCATACTGAACTTATTATAACACTGCTGTGTAAACAGAATTCGGTGCAGGGGCTTGTCTCTTGCAGCTGTTTTTAATTGATTTTTGAGAACAGTGAGTCGTATGACTTCAGCTTCAGTAAGGGTGACATGGGAAGCTTGACCGGCAAAAGAAATACACCCAACGTGAAAGACTTGGACATGAAATAGCCCTGGAATAGCCAGAGTAAAGGTTAAATGCAGTGTTCTTTTCTTGTGTCGTCTTAGATCATCAGGGTGGGCTGGGACAGAGGTTAGGGTTCATACAATGGTCAAAACCGGCTTTGCGATCTCGTACTATCTGGAATATTAGTAAATCAAAGACTTGCTAACTCTCCAAAAATGTTTGCTAGGAGTCTTAATTGATTTAGTACAAATACAACACTGAAAAGGACTTTCTCCAAGCGTTCTGCCTCAGCTGCTCTTAACCACGTCTGATCTGTTTTATCCATTAGTCCAGAAGGAGGCCCGCGGCTCTCCGTCTGAAGGGATATGTAGCGTATGGTCTACTGGCACATAACATCACACACAGAACTGAAGCGTAGGTTTCAAAACATAAACCACTAAAAGCCTGACAGACTGAGGCTATATATTCTGTAAGTCAGAGGAAATAAAGAACACAGGTGCACCTACATGTCACTGTTATACCACCTCGTCTGGCAAAGTTTACAACGCAAACTGCGGTAATCAGTAAGCAAAAAGGAAAATAAAAAAAACAACCAATATTAATAATGAAAAAATGATGTTGCTTAAAAAGGTAATAAACTATATGTGAGTCTTTTGAAATATGAATTCTCAAATGGGCGATGAACATCTTTTAAAATGTGAATTTTCAGCTGGGTTGACCATTTGGGAACTCCATTGACATACTGCTGTGGTTTTAAGCAAGGCCATGCAGAGCATTTGTTCAGCGCAGAGGAAGTCACTGTGCTGAAAGAGAGGATGGCAAACATATTGACTGACCCAAAGGGATGCCTGGATGTCCAAATGACTCTACCAGAAAAAAAGGGGGGGGGACAGAGGTCAAGAAGCTGGAGTAAAACTGATTAGATCTTTGAAACAAGCTTGGATCTGTGAATTTATTGACTTTTTGCAGCTGCCCTACTGGCGACGATACAGTGGCTATTTAGAGAGCAGGTTTTTGTTCTTTCATCCTTTTGTCCGGGGTCGGTGCCATGAAGCATGACGCTTGCTGCAGTGTATTTATGCGACTGTTGATTGTTGGCTTTGTTGGTTTGCGTATGGGTGGTTTGTTATTTCCGTTGCCTCCTCCATTCTTTCCAGAACTCCGTCCTCTGTCCTTGCTCTGGCAGTGCACATTGTTGTGTCGCTTGTGGTGTCAAGTAGCAGGTCCACCAAAGTCATCCAGAAGCCAGGCCTGGAACCGTGAGAAAAGACTGCTGTGTGATTGGATTAGCTTTTGAGCGCCACGTTGGTTAATTAATGAAAATGACCCGGGAACAGAGAGTGAAGCCATTGTCTGCACGGTGACAGAGTCCTTGCCCATCAACAGTATCCTTAACAGGATTTCACAAAGTACGCCAGGCGTTCTTAATTTGTTGGCTTAGACAACTACAGAAGTACCTTGGCAGTTGAAATGTTGTTTCACTTTTGTTTTGCAGTTGAAGAAATCCTAACACTAGTGTTTCAGTTCAGATTCGTGTAATGAATGAATTGAATGACTGAATTAAACTGATTTATATTAAAATGAGTAAATCACTCCTTTTTTTCCTTGTCATTCACATTTTTCTTTCTTGTTTTTTTCCGTCACATCCAAAGTTCTGTCCAGTGATTTTAACCCTCATTTCCATTTAGTCAGCCAGCAGCTCACACCTGTGGATTACGGCACTGTTTAATGCATTCATTGCACATGTGAACAGTAGCTATGGTTCACTTGATGATGTGTGAGTCCTTCCCTCTTTCCATCATCCTTTCACTCCTCTTTCTTTAACTTTCTATTGAAGGGGGGATGTAAATGTGGGCTGGTATTATGAGGGTGATGACCCCGCGGGGTCTTCTGAGAGGTTCAGCAGAACCAATGTGACCAGATTACTTTGCATTCCACACTGCTGAACGGCTCTCTCTGGAAACTATTACCTGGAATTACCTCAAATCAAAGACTTCTTCCTATTATCTCAGCAGGATCAGTCGGAGTAGACGCTCCGGGGACTGCCAATGAAGATGTTAAAATAACATTGTGTATCAGTTTCCTTGACAACCACATTATGTTTGCAGCCAAATTAGTCAACCTGCTGGTGTTTGATTCATTTTGATTAGAATTAATTTAATCCAGTAAATTGAACACAGTAAATTCCTAAGCATACATTTCTGAACAGTGTTCCTCCACATACAGGCATGTGTCACCCACACTTGTTCTTTCCCCTCAGCCTCTGATTTCAATCAATGCTAACACCAACTAACGCCGACTAAATGCTCCCAGTGGCACATGTCAATAAAGATGCACCCGAGACAGTGGTGTGCTTTGTGTCTGCAGCTTGTGCGTGACACGGTGACTCTTGTGCGCCCAGTGGACTTAACAAGACTACTATTATATGACAGGAAAGTTTATTTTAGTCCTCAGGCACCAGACCAAACACTGTTTTGAGTGGTATAATTTCTTGGGAATAGCAAGAAGATCCTTATGTTGCATCTTTGTGGTCACTAACTGAACAAATGCATATTAACTTAACCTTAAAAGGACCTAAACAGTCACCGGTGACCAAAAGCAACTACTTATCTAAAAGGTTTAATTGTGTTTGAACCGCTAACCCTATCCATGTGTTTAAATAATTTGGATAAAAGGCTCCGTAGTGAACAATGATTGCAACAATGATTCACAAGTAAAAACTATGTAGTTTGACAAATGACAGTGGTTGTAGATGGTGGTTTTATATTCAGTTAATGATATATTTTGCATATTTCTTTCAGTTTTCTGTTTTTTGATATAATAACCTTTGAATTTACTCTAATCTTTTTTGAACATCTATACAATAAGTAAAGTAAATACAGGAAAATACCTAAATTTCACTGAAAAATGCAAAAGGCAGAGGATAATATTATGATAAATGGTGATAAATCACCTAGGGAAGGTTAAATGTGGAGGTTGTCATAAAAATAATTCTAGATCTAAGGGTTAAACATGTACTATAAACTGGCAGAAGGTAGAATTCAGAGTATATAGTGAAAATGACATAAAGTCTTTCCTTAAGCTTCTTGAATCAATATACTTCATACCGGAAAGCCTTACATAAGGGGTTTACTCCTAAATGTTAGCGTGCTCTCTGTGTATAAGGCTTCTAATGGCTCTAAATTTGTATTCATGTATTTCATGTTCCTCTTTGATGTTTCTAAATCTCATCTAAAATTTGGTAAAGCATGAAAAGTACCTCTTTCTTCCCTATGCTTTTCCACCAAGGCCTTTTGTTATTCTTCTCCCCCCACAAGTGGTCATGGTTTCAAGTTTCTCAATGGCTTTAAGAGATTTAGAATCACAGGGTTTTCAAAGCATTCACGGCAATAAACTGCACGTGTTTTTTGCATACTGGATTTGGTTTGGTCATTTCATTGGCTGTGGTCTCAAAATGTATTCACTTCAATTTCTAGAAATCGATGCATTTGTTTGCTTTCTTGCTGTTGGGAACAAAAATGTAAAGTTAAGTGGGGGAACTGCAAGCGACTACAGCAACGGTTTTACTATGTTGTGATCACGGAGCAGTGCAATTTACACAATGACAAATAAAGGTAATTAGTTCCCCTTCTTGATTTAATTTGGGCTACTCTGGGGGCCTTTCACTGCATTTGCTTTGGGCTTGGTGTCGAGTCCACAGCTACATATAGTTGTGCTTCTCGCTTTAGGAGAGTGAAGAACGGGCCAAAGACAAATGATCTACTCGCTCTATACAACCGTGGATCCTGGGAAGCCTGCCCATACAAGTGCATTTTTTTGTTCTCTGGGTGCAAAAAGGTTTTTATACGATGTTTGCGTGTGTGTGAAGGATTTAAATTTGATGGTGGGTTGTGTGTGTTTCCAATCGTAAAACCTAAATTTTACCTTTTGAGAAAGAAAATTCTAACGATATGTGGGAAAATCAGCATCTTGCTTCCATTGTTTAGTCCTCTTTATCTGACTTTACAATAAGTCTGCATAAAACAGGACTAGTCTTTAATTTCCCCTTTGATTAGATTGGCAAGGAGTTCTATTCCTTTTTTGGTTTCCCTCCAGTAGACTTCTGTGATAGAAAAAGTCCTAATCCCCAAAGTAAAGGGGTCTGTTGTGGGGAAACTCTTATGAGAACATATGGTCCCAAAGTGTGTGGTTCCAGGGTTGTGCCTGGGGCCTTTTAACCGGATCACCAGAGCACAGCGGACTTTCTTACATGCGTCATAATTTGCATAAGTTCATAGTTAAAGTAGAGTTGAGTTTGATGAGATCAGCAGTTTGGTTGTTTCCATGACACAGGACAGTGGAAAGGAGTCGCTCTTCCCATACGCTTTGGTGTAAATATTAAATTCAGACAAGGTGTGAAAATATTCATTTTTTACTACAGGACCTCTGCAGTCTGTGTCCAACACTATCAAGATGGAAGCAGTAAATAGGTTTATTCCCCTGTTGATCATTCTTAACTCACACCACACTTTGGGTGGGAATAGCATACAGAGCTCAGCGATGACCCACCATTGAAAAATGTTTTACATAAAAATGTGAAAGAAATGGCTCTAGAGTCCGGAGGGTTGTGGCTTTACATTTAAGGTTATACTTGACATTCAGGGCTAGTACAATGAACACTAGCTGTGGACCCAAAGTGGTAATCTCGCTGTTAGGGACTGTGCATAATCAAATGTCTAATGCAAGAACAGTGGCTTATTACTGACTCATGCTCCTCCACATTCACAGAGGTACATTAGTATAGACGGATTTGCTTTTAAAGCACCTACGCAGATTGTCAGCATTAAAAGGTATGAACCACTGATGATTGCACAGCATTATGAAACCCCTTCAACAAGCTGAAAACATTTGATTTGATTTTAATGATTTATTCCAAACATGCAAGGAAAGTTAACATATATGGGAACAAGTAAAACAGAAATAATAGTACAAATCAACAATCAAGACAATCTTAGAAAGAAAAAAAAACCCAGCACAATACATTATATATAATACATTATTATTATTATTATTATTATTATTATATTACATACATAATAGATGTACATGCCCAAAAAGGGATGGGAAGAAACATGTACCCATAAGACAACTATAAGGAGTACAATGACGGCGTATAGCCATTGAACAATGTCTGCGGGGTTTTGCATTTTTGTGGCACGTAGTCCTTGTGATAATAATAAGGTTTATATAAATCTGTCACCTCAATGGCAAATATAAGCCTAAAACATGGGAATTAGGTCAGTAATTACTTTATTAATACTGTATATTAGAAGTGTCACAGCTTAAAATGTGAATATGGAAAACATCCTTGAAATATGTATCATGTAGATGCCAGGTAAGCATAAAATGACCTGGAATAGTGCAACTATACACAATTCAATGCTTGTAGAAAAAAAGAACATAGTTTTAGTAGGCTTAATAATGACAAAATCATTTTATCTCAGTTTGTTTTTGTTTGATTTGTGCAGGAACTAAATCATAGATATGCACCTCAATGATTATGTTATTCCCCCGCTGCTGTTTATGTAAAGAAAAACACTTCTCAGCAGGGCTTAAGAGTCTTGTGCTATGAATCTGCAGGATCAAAGTGAATTTGATGCCGTTTGTTCACACTGATGTGTCAAAGTCACTCCAGGATAAACAGTTGTCGCAGTTAATGTGCCTTGTTCACTGAATTCTAAATAGAGCAAACCTAAATATTGCTGTTGAATGTAAACTCTATCTGTGTATGATCACTGACTTGGTACCCTCGATGCTGTCTGATGTACAAAATCCTTAAATAAATACATGTACCTACTGTGTATCTGCTGTATATCCAACATGTGCCTTGCCGTGCTGTTACAGATGTGACAGATACTGCATGTTCTAGACTGAGGTCACTTTTCTTAGCATAGCCTCAGGGTCACCTCCTCCATTTGCCATTTTAACATCAACTATTAGCGAGACGAAACATCAGCCCACACCTAAATTATGACCTGGTGAAACATTTCGTACTCTGTTTTTCTTATTGAATCCAGGGTAAACATAGATCTGAGTCACTAAGTATGCAGTTTTGTGCTTTTACTGGACTTAAAGGTAAGCTCTCACCAAGTGAAATATTACATCATAGATACAAGAGGCAAATAGAGTTTCTTTGTGGAGTTCATTTAGCATTAAACAGACAAATAAGAGCATAAAATAGTCTTAATGTATGTATTTAGTTGGCGCTGAGCGACTGTATACATTTTTTAAATTTCTCTCTTGTTATACGTGATCTTTTCTCATTTCTAATGTGATGAGGGTGTATCTGACATTTACAACTTAACTGTCTATACAGAAGTCCATGATAAATTGTAGAAAGGCATCCAAGTCTTATAAAAGTCCTCAATCTTTAGGTAGGTAGGTAAGGTTTTCCAGTTTTTCATGTGAGGTTACAAGATATTTCTTTAATCCATTGATTAGGTCTAGATCCTTGAATGAATGAATGAATAGGCAAAAATTTAACAGTTTATTTTCCTTCGACTTACTTAAAACTATTCAGTGAAGATGTGCAAAATATGTCAACAGGGATAACACATTTGATTAATGTAGAAATTAACTTAAGCGTATCTTTCCAGAAGCTTTGAAGTTTCTCACAGTCACATATACAATGAAATTTCTCTGTTACATTTATTTCAAATATCAGGAATGTTAGGATTAACTTCTGTAGATTTACATTAGGTAGGTTTTATTCATTACATTCAATAATACTTTAAAGGATTCACTGGAGAATGCGGGCATTGATCCCGCTACCTCTCGCATGCTAAGCGAGTGCTCTACCACTTGAGCTAATTCCCCTCCTTGTACAGTAACAGTCTGAACAGTTTGTGTTAAGTTCGGTTCATAACCAGTGTCTGTAATGTTTGCATACTGTCTTCATGCGCAATCCATCTCCGGTACACTAGTGATAAAAGGCCACACACTCAGATCCACGCTGCTTTGCTTCTTCAGCACAATTCCTCACTCCTCCATGTCCGTTGCTAATATTCTCATTAGGGTCAATGAAATGGCCGTCTCACATGTTTTCACAGCCGGTGTGTGACATCATCACATCTCAAAAGCACCTCATAAACACATAGTCCTCGTCTGAGCTCGGGTCTGGGAAAGCTTATAGCCACCTCTCTACCCTCCCGGTCATTGTCTGTGGGGTGACAGTGATCTAAGAGACCGTGAATGACGGAACAGAAAAAAAAAAACATTTGAGAAGATTAGAAAATTTGCATGTATTTAACTCCCCTGAAGTATCTGTTCTGTGTTAACATCAGCATGAGTTGCTTATCAGCTCTAAGGTGATCTGACTGGACGCTGTGAATGTGGAGGAGTTACATTAATACTGCCAATTTCTGGAATGTCTACAAATACTACAAGAAGTGTATTAATGTAGTTCTAATCAGGTGCAAGATCTTAGGTCAATTTAAGATAATAAGACTGAGGATTTCGAGTGTGTGAAGCGTGTTTCCTAACATCATTGTCCTTTAAACCTTTATGCTTGGGCCACACAAGGTGCAGAACAAAAAATAAAATATGTCTAAAGCTGAGACTTTGATCATTAAGGTGAATGTTTGGCAAGAAATAACAGTTTCACCACAAAGCTGTATAATGGGGCTCAGAGGCAGTCATCCACCAGCCTTCGACAGCTTGTTGGCATGCTGAATTATTGTGTGCACATGCAAAGGAATGCTGATATCACTTATTAATTATTGAGAACTACTTAGAACAGCTATTTCACAGAGTTGAGATAGCACGTGGAAAATGAACAAATGCAAAGACAGAGACAAATTATTATAGGATAAAGCTGGTTTCTTTATCGCATCATCTTAAACGTGTCGCCTCTGATGCATTTCAGAAAACTGCAACATCAGGTACTGTAATGTACAGCAAAAGATCATTCAGTTCAACCTCGACTATGTAACTCGTATTCGCACTTTGACTAGTTACAAGCCTTTGCCCCCTGAAATGAGATGTAATCCCTTTAAGGAGTGGTTGATCTGCTTATCGTTTCGCTACACTCAGAGCCAGTTTCTCCCCCAAAGAATCTATCATGTGACATCTGAATTTTTAACCCATCAAATGGGCTTAAGTTATACTAGTGCTGCAAAGTTTCAGAGATCCCATGACTTACCAATAATCCACAGTCCCTATTTGCCATTGGCTTTTTGGATTACAATATGTTTTCTTTGTGCCATTTTCCTTTTCTGCTATTAACACTGAAGCAGCCTCCATAGCCTTCGCTTTGCTTTATGAAAGCCACAACTAATCCCTCATTACCCCACATTCAGGCATTTATTGAAATGTTTTCAAGCCTTGTATGTGGTCCTTCTGGATTAGTGGATTCAGCATAACACAAATGAGAAATTCCATTGCATCTGTACCACAATACATGCAAATGGATTATTCCTCTTTTAGTATGGCTTTTCAATGACCTGTGTTATCTCAGGTTGTTTTTTTTTTTTTTTTTTTGTGGTCTGCCATGCGCCATCGTGCTGATCTATGAAAGCCACAGTTCCTCACAGCAGCTCCGGTTAAAGATACTTTTGTTAGATGCTGCAACTGTTTGCAGTTGAGGGGAATAGGCGCTAGTGCGCTGATGTAATCTGTTAAAGGGAAGGAAAACATTGTATAGTTGTTGCTGAATGAGCCGTGGAAGGCCTCAGCCTAGGAGGAAACCGAGAACTGGGGTTAGGAGGATTAGTGTTTTTGTTTTTTTTTTCTGTCTTCAGCTTTACTTTTCCGCACTTTCTCCTCACAGTTTTTGCGTTTTATCTTTTTTTTTTTTTGTAAAACGGTGCTAAATTTGTTTCTGGCCTCATTGCACAAAGCTCCCCTCTTAACACCTTCCAGACATTTACAGACATAGATATATTCTTGCAGCAAATTAAAGAGTGAATGTAAAGGTAAAAAATAAGTACATATGAGCAAAACTAGATCCATTTGCAGTGTGTTTTTAAGGCCAACAGAAAGACTCATTTCAATGGTGAAAGAGGAACCTCAGACTTAAGCTATAAGCATGCGGTCACATAATGATTATGGATTGTCTTGAGTAGTGTTGGAGTGTTTTAATGTGGTTTTATATTCCGATCATGCTTTCAATAAAGAGAGGACATCAGCAGTTTTTCAAACCATAATAAAGTTCAAACCATAACTTTTCTACCCTGCCAGTAAGCAGTGAAAATACAATATGACCTGCAGAGTCTGGATGAATTGTTGTGGTTTTCTGTGTCACATACCAAATGTGACGAATTTCTACTGAAAACTAAAACCAGGAGGGAGAATCTTCAATGAGACCAAGACTAGAATGTCGTTTTCAGACGGTGTTCTACAACATGTGATCTTTCACATGGGATTAGCTGTAATGTTTTCATGAAGACTGTTGTGTCATAAGGCAGGGTTAATCAGCACTGCAGGGGTGCCATGTACTCCATCTGTTTATCCTGCACATTTGATCTCCTACTGTTATGCTCAACTGGGCCACATTTATCTTCTCCTGCAAATCAGCCCGTCGCTTCTAGAGAAATTCTCACTTTCATTTCACAGCACTGGAGATATCAATACTAGAATAATACTCCCTAAAGATTTTTACAAACCACGGATGTGACTATTTAATGGCACAGGAGAAATCTTTAAAATTCACAGCCAGAACTATTTTGCATCAAAACTGTTCATACAGATGTCAGTGCAGATTTTTTTGGGGGGGGACTGCAACACTTATTCAATAAAAGATCTGAATACTTTTGCAAAGGCTCATTCTGTAGAAATAATAATGGATTCGACATCATTTGGAGCCTGCTGCTTCGATCTCTCCCTTTGGATAGTCTATCATACAGCGTCCAAGTAAAAAGATGCAAATGGGTTTATATCCTGGTAATTCAAAGATTAAAAAAAATCTACAAATATTTGTAGATTTAAGCATATTACTGGCAAAAAAGACTAATAGCCATTTCATGGAGAAACATCCAAAGACCAAGAGTAGGTAGATGGTTGTCTGAGCTATCTCCAACTCTACCTTTAGAGAAAATTACTTAAACAATAAAACGTCAACAATAGAATTTTCATCAGATCTGGGACCCTTTTGTTGCGGAAATAGCAAGAACAGACATGACACGTATGATGCATGAATAACATGTAAATAGTAGCCCGCTGCAGTGTTCAATTCAACAAATGTCCTTTTTTTAATTAATTATTTATTTTTTCCTAAATAAAATAGAATATGAATTACTAACCTGATCACCAAACCAAGCAGTGAAACAAGTACAGGTGGGGGTGGAAGTGGGATTGTGTTGATTTTTTTTGGTCCACACATGTGATTGTGCTTTCTTGTTATGTGTGAAAAAAATAAAAAAGAATATTGGCCAAAAAAAAAAAAGTGCAAATGGTTCAAACTACTTATCTGGATTTAACAAAGCAAATCGGTAGGAGCCTTCTACAAAAGAATACCTACAGTGATGAATATATATCAGCTGGAAATAAATTCTTTAACCCTAACTGATGCTGGGTGTAGCTTCTCATTTCTTAAACTACTATCAGTTTGTTGAGAACATAAACATTGGACTGTCAGTGGAAAAATGTAATGTGTTCTGATGAGTCCGGATTGAGCCTGTTCCAGCCTAATGGACGCATCATGAGAGGTGGATGAAGTGATTA
Source organism: Apogon talboti (assembly GCA_037367365.1). NCBI lineage: Eukaryota > Metazoa > Chordata > Actinopteri > Kurtiformes > Apogonidae > Apogon > Apogon talboti. The sequence goes on along the minus strand of JAPQRQ010000006.1, from coordinate 27,320,484 downwards.
CCCATCATGGGAAGGAGCCTAATCCCAGCAGCCATAGTCACTTTAAACAGTAGACCCCGCTGACATTCTCCTCACCCTCATAATTGCCGCCATGCCCGCCGAAACTAAGTGTACTTGTGATACTGTATGTCCGCTGCTCTGTATATTTTTCTTCTGTATTTCATGTTGATGTGTGTGTTTGTATGACCGTTTCTGTGTACAGTCAAGTGGAAACAAATCTCCCATCCGGGACAAATAAAGTCTAACTAACTAACTAACTAACTAACTAACTAACTAACTCGTGCCTATAGTACAAGAATGTTTGAGCTGTGTTATGATCTGGGGTTGATTCAGTTAATCAGGTGTAGGAAGTGTCCATGAAATGATGTCAGCTACTACCTGAATATATTGAATGAGCAGATTTCTCTATTAATGGATCAGAATTGTGAGGTTCAGGGAGCATGAGACATCATTTTCACACATGGATGGGCCACCACAGAGTCCAAACCTAAACGTCACAAACACCGCTTTACACAGCGGTCTGACTGTCCCATCATCAAAACAAGATCTTGGCAAAAAACAATGCAACTCTGGATGAAAATAAGTGTTGTGACACTTATTGTGACATTGCATAAGTACTGTGTGGTATAAACAATGCCACGGCGAGTGCATCCTATAATCAAATCGAAAGGCAGTCCGACGAAATACGGTGTGTGATTTATTCATTTATTTTTTTGGTGGAGCGTTTGATTCATATGATGTTAACATTACAGACACGCACCACCATCAAGAGCGCAGAGAATCAACCCAATTAAACGTACACAAATAAAATATCCACCGTGTGCAAAGGCTTTAACGCTAGTAAAAAAAAAACAAAAAACAAAAAAAAAAACCTGACACTTCTTTTGCATCATTGATGAAAAAAATATATATTTTATTTACTCCAAACAAAATCTCACTCGGCTGTTTATTTTCATTGGGTTGTTTATTTAGTTAACCTTTCAGCACTTCTTTTGTCTGGCGGCTTAGAGCTGCTCTACCAGTCACACCAACACACACAGACCCTGAAACCAGTGACCCCTGGGCAACCTGGCTGTGTTCATATTTTCTCCTCTCCCATTTCAGAGAGAGAAACTCAAGACACAGGTCCATGTGTTTTTCAGACAGAATATCCTCCCTATGGTAATTCTTGAGTTGCTTCGTCTCTTGCATCATTTAACAGCATATACTGTACCTGTCTTTGATCTGGTCAAGGTCTATGTCATTCCTCCCACTTAGTTCTATATATACTGAAGTATTACTGTTCTTATCTCTAAATTAGGTTACATCTCAGCTTTGACACACTTGAAATATACTGACAGTTTTATACTGAAGAGCAGGCTTCTCAGAAGTACAAAGCAGCGTCTTCCATGCTAAGGCCGTTTTTCATCTAACAGGTGTCTGAATCTGTTCACATTTCTGCCTTTAATAGAAATACCACATATATGAGGGCTAATCTGCAGGCGAAAGAGTGCGCACCTGTATGAGGGGAAATAAATTTGATCGTATTTAGCTCCAGGGTGTGTTATAGGAACTAAAGGAGGAACACAAAGTCCACGAATGTCAGGGAGAATGTTTTCAAGCTGTAAAAATAACTATCACAGAAGCTGCAAGAGAGAAGCCACATCCTCTTTCTTCACAATCCCATGTTTGCTCAAATGGAAGTCTGGTTTGTGTATGGAGAGAGTCTGCTGTCTCAGTAAATAGCAGCGAGTGGGTTCTCTATCAAAAGAAATCTGAAAAAGTGTTTTTAATGTTCTTAGTAAGTTCTTTGCACATTGTGGTGGAATAAATTGATATAAAATGGGGCTGTAAAAGTAAACATTTGCTTTCTTTTTTTGTGTTAAAGATAAAAATAACACTTGCTGTTGGATGTAACTTCATTTCATTTAAAGAAAGGAAAGGTCTTTTCCTCTTCTCTTTTCTGTGCTCCCTTTCACAGACACCGACACTTTTACCATCTTCTTCTCTTCTCAGTCAGACAGATGAAGAAGAATCACGACCTTTGGCAGTTGGTGTGTCTGTCAGGTCGAGCGGGCTTTACACCCTGCAAAGCATTCCAAAGCTATCCATAAATCTCCCCTAAGAAATCAACCTTTGATTTATTTTCTGCCATTGTCACAGGGGTCTGGAGTCAAAGCGCTCAACAGAGAGTCACAAAGGTTACCACTCAAGGTCTCCCAGCAGGATATGATACATTAACCCATTCAGTTCCTGTGTAATGTCATCTAACACTGCTATAATGGGATCATTTGTTTAACGATTATGTTCGTGTTTGAAAGACTAATATGCAAGACTATGAATAATTTGGTCAACTGAACAATAGAATTTGCCACACACCAGACCTGACGCAGAGTAATAGGTTTCTTAACGGCACATTAAGAAGAAGAATCTTTATTTGTCAGTATATATTTTAGACGTGGACGTGCAACACACACTGACATTGAACCTCTGCTTTTAACCCCTCATTAACCGAACGTGCAGCAACACACCACACACTGCAGACTAGGAGCAATGGGCTGCAATGTAAGGCGCCTGGGGATTAAGTCCCTTGCTCAAGAGCACATCAGCTTACGATTTCTGTGCTAGTCTGGGGAATTGAACTGCCGACCTTTTGATCAGAAAAGGTTCTCCAACCCTCTAGGTCTCAGCTGCATATAAGACCATAGGAGATTGATTTGGGTAGTCTAAGTCTATAATAAGATGCATATCAGAGACAAAACGAATTACAGTTTTTCAGATTTTTGAGTCAATAAATTATTCATTCAAATCACAGCAGAGCTTTGTAGTGCGCAACCCTAATTACTACAGTATGTTGTATTTCTTTTACGAGTTAATTGGACATGCTCCTGTGTAGAGCACGGAATACAAATGCAGCTTGTGATATTAACACTGTAAATAATAAAAGTGGAGCGTTCTTAAACAGTTGTTCATGAATAAAATATGATGCAAGTTTATCCTGTTCAATTCTTTGTGTAAGCCGGCGTCGATTTCTGAATAACTGATGCGTCCTCGGTCATATCCCTGCATGTTTGTCATTTAAGGCTGAACCGATTTCTGCCAATTTAGCTCCACGAACAACGCTGTGTCGGAGCGTATTTGCATCTGAAAATGTCACACACCTTACTGTATGAGAATCCTCCCTTACGTGTTAAGAACAAGATCTTTTGAGTCTTTTAGAGTTTATGTGGATCGGCATTAATATAGATGAGAAGCGTTCAGAATGTGTCTATATGGATCATGTTAGAGAGACATTGACATCAGCAGGCAGAAATCTTTTGGCTTACAGCTGAAGGTATGTCTTATTAAAAGAGATTCTCCAGAGAATGGTATCCACACAAAAACTGATTATGATGAATATGTGCTGGCAGCTTATTATCTGTTCTCACACAAGAAAGGATTTGAGATTAACCATAGCACCGCTGGACACAGTATGTTTTGATGGAGCGACGTCCTACCAAAACCAAACTCACAAAAGTTCACACTGAGCTCGTTAAATGTGTCTGCAGATAAGGCGATGATAGATGGTGACCTATTCACCTCCTATGCGTATGATGTATGCCTTCAATTATAATGATGATGTTTCTCTGCTGTGTTCCTGAGGTCAGTTTAGCCCAGTGCAGTGTGTTCGGTTTATAATAGTGTTTTCATCACTCATACAGCAACGGGCCACAAATTGAGACAAAATGAAACGCTCAGGATGACTGGGAATGGGATTTTCAGTATAGCCAATGGAGCGTCGACTCCAACTTTTAAATGACAGAGTGTGAATACTGCAGAATTGTAGCTTAACATATTAAAGCATTAGACAAAATCCTGTCTTTTGGCTAAACTTGCTTGTTTAATGAGTGGGTTACTGCTTGTGGGTTATTTGAAGATCATTTACTGGTCTGCGAGACCCTGTAATATCATACCTCAAAACATCAGAGAAGTCTTTAATTACAAAGTCAGAGCAACATTTCCTCGGATCATGGAAGAACACAAAAGACTCCGTGGAGAAGTTAGGTGCCAATTTATCTGTGATTTATATTACCCTTCCTTTTTCCCTGCGCCGTAATTCACTTGTTGGCCTCACAGTCACTGTTATTGATGAAGGCAGAAGAACCTCATACGTTGCCCTAGCACACAACCGGCGGGTGGCTGGTTACCAGATGAAAGACAGGATAGATGGTTGACAGGTCGGGGGTCACAGGGGGCAGCTGGACATTTGGCTGACCTTTGACCCAGGACCTCACATGTTAGTCAAAGCGTTGTGCTTGATTGGATTCGATTCGACATACCGCATAACCTGTTCTCTGTAAATCACACACCTATAAACAATCACAAACATGATCTAGTAGTTTCTGTATTAATGAGTTTGTGTTGGCACGCACTTTTATATAAACCACAAGTAAAGAAGCTCATCCAATAGTCTAAAATGTAGCTGAGCACGGTTTTATTTCCTGCAGGCATCAGAGATCTAGCTCGGGCTAAAGATCAGGGGAATGTTTAATGAAAGGATGTTTTGCTGTCGTTTCATGTTTACTAGCTCAGATTAGCTCCAAAGAAAAAAAATCATTTAGTTCACTCTACTGGTCAAACGTTGAGGGTGGAATGTTTTCTCGCCTGTTACTCAGTGAATGAGACGATGGCAAGCTGACTTTCATTGATGCTGAGAATGTCAGCAGAGTAGAAGGTTCCAAAATATGACCTCGGATGCAGATATGTGAACACATGGTCCAGACCTCCACGGAATGTGGTCTGACTGATGATCTCCATGCATCCTTGTTGTGTTTCGGGTGCTATCACACTTAGCTTCAGAGCTGTCCCCTTGTAAACATCTTAATAACAGGTCCAAACTCAAATCTGTATTAAAAGAATGTTCAGGGCTACATATGAGGTCAGATTTCTATCAAAAGGCTAGAGAACAGAAAACACCATGTTGAAAGTGACAAATCATAAGAAAGCTAGTGCTTCCTTTGGGTTCCTCAAACTGGGAAAAGTCAGATCATTCCAACAAGCAGAATTTAGCTGAGCACAGGGCAACGGTGCATTTTCTACAACACTTGGGAAGAACACACTCACTTGAACTTGGTAGCTGTTTGAGTGGTGCATGTACAGATGGTGTCCTTGGCCCTGTCTGTGTGTTTTATTTCTTGGTCACAGTGGCTCATAGAGCTCTTAGGCTATATTCACACTGCAGGCCTAAGTGCTCAATTCAGATTTTTTGCTGAAATCTTTTTTTTGCGTGGTTGTTCACATTATAATTTAAATGCAATGCCGTCAAATTCATGTGTGAACAGTCTATGGCCCTGATGTCACCCCCATAGGCAGAAGAAGACATGATGTCACACATAACACACCGTGTTTATGGAAGTAAATGTGGATCTTGTCTGGTCCCGCCTCCTCAAATGCAGAATTGTGATGTCCGTCACTTTTCAATAACGAGTTGGATGATATACGACATAACCATTCAGACTGAAATCATATTGCAAAACATCAGATATGTATCCGATTTAGGACCACATATGAAAGTGGCCTTGATCTGAATTGAAACTCTTTAGACTGTCATAGAAAAATCAGATTTGGGCCATTTTTTGCCTGCAGTGTAAACATAGCCTTAGATGTTGAATTTACTGATGACAGTTAACATATGCCCACATGAAATCTTGTGACTTGCGATACAAATCTGATGCCATATGACCACAGGGTTCCCATTTTCACAATTTTACATTGAGTGGAACTGATTAATGCCTCTACTGCAAAGCAACAAATTATTTAAAGTAATTTTTTTTATTTTGTTGAACCAAAAATATACAAATATATACTCTAACCTTTTGACTCGCTAATCCTGAAACACCTGAAAGCTTGTAAAGTTTCATCAATGAGTGTCTTTCCAACAAATGCCCATAAAGGACATTTTCTTGCACAGCTGGGCAAGCACTTACTACTGAAGCATCTTCCAGATCCAGATGCTAGAAGGTAACATCCCTAGACTATGAAGGTCTCATTGCTTTGCAGAAAGCAGGAAATGTAATCATCGAACAGACTGGGGCTCGGGGGTAAGTGCTCTCGGGTGTATTTGAGGTGTGTATGAGTATACCGTGGGGATCAACAGGGGGAAATCCTGGCCAAAGCTTTTGCATAACCCAAACAGGTTTTTTTTCTTTCAAATGGATTAGATATGTTTGATTCAGACTTTTGTGTGTTCCTTTTAAGAGCTTGCGTGAGTGTAATCTTGCGGAGAACATGTTTACTGTGGAAATCCCTTTTGCTCTGAAAAACAACTAAAGTGTTCACCGACTACCTTATGTATACTCAGAAGGGATTGTTTGAAATGAATCACATGAAGGAGGAGACTCGACATGTATACAAGATAAAATATAATTACCCTATCACCTAAATATTTTGCTGAGAACTAAATAAATATCCTAGTGAGGAAATGAAACCCGCATATGACTTCGGAGGCTCAAAAGAATTTGTGTGGAAAAAAGTTACTCATGAATCAGTGCAAACATCTGAAAGGGTAAATATCGCATAGTAACCATACTGAACATGTCGAATTGGAAACTGTCTCTGATGTAGCGCTGCACGCATGTGGGAAACCTGCTTGTGGAAATGTAGAAAATGTCATTATCACATTTTCCAACAAGTTTGAAAACAAGATAAAAGGTGTAACATCCACGGCGTGCCAATATCTCTATCCATCTTTACGTGACGGAGCCAGAGTTTATGTGAGGAACAGCTGTTGTTTGTTGTTGGCAGGGAAGTGTTTGGAAAGTTACAGTACATGTGTGTCTGTGTGCACTCATTTGTCTATCCGTGTATGATGCTCTGTATGATCAGGACGGATCTATGTTGACTTAGAATTATGTGACTCGGTGAAACAAAAGAAAGAGATCTAAACAGACACTCAGTTCCGACGACTCTCTCTCTCCGTTGCCAGAGCGTGTTGTCTTTATATGTCGAACCTGTTTCTGAGCTAAGAACGGCTTACCGAGGAGGAAGACTTCCTGCGGGACTCCAGTTAAACACGCTCCTCTGCAGAGACCGCGTGCACACCAGAACCCTGCCTGGGTAGTCTTCATTTGTTTGCAGTGTTTATCAGTCAGTGACAGGTTGTGTTTATATGTGTGGTTCCAGTAAGACTTTATGACCCTGGCGACCTGGCTTCCCCCCCGCCCCATACCCACTTGCACCCTTCTTTCATGCCTTGAAGAGAGCGACAGAAGAGAGTAATTCAGTTCACTTCCCTCAGGACTGATTACACTGCTACAGGAGTAGTGGATTAAAGCTTTGGCTGCAGGCTTCTAACACTTGTTGGGTTCAAAGTTGGACAACTCTTGGACAATCTTTACTACTAACATATTTTGATTTATCTCCAACTTCCATGCTTTTATGTTTTGTGTGTGTTTTGTATGCGCTTCAAAGCACTTCGTTATTCATTCAGCGGGGTCATTAGTTGCTCGCTCATTTGCAGTTATAAAGCTCCCATACTATTTTCTCTTTATGTCATTAAACATTAGACCTCAAAAGGGTTACAGAGAAATGTTTAATAACCGAAGAGACAGTTAAAGGGTTATTTTGGATTATTTCTATCTAAAGTCAGTGCATCTGGTATTCTGCAGTAGATCTCAGCACAGCCCCGGTTTAGAGAAGAGACAAAAGCAGCAACCCAGAAGCTCTATAATGGACTGCTATGGATGGATATTTTAGCCTCCTATAATAAAATACCCACCTAAAAATCTTAGTTAAACCTCACTTAGATGGCTCTGTTTGACAGTGAGCTAAAACAGTTATTTCACTCTCATTGAAGCCGTCCTTCATGGACAAAAAGAGCACTTTTACTTTTCAGAAAACAGTTTGCTGTGCTACCAGTGCATTGGTCATTTTGTTGTTTGTTTTTATTATAATGCGACTTTGATCACACACCTATCAGGACAATAGAAGACCATTAACTCCTGTGTTGTGCAAGGTCAAACTGCAGTTTCATCCAAGAAATCTGAAGGCTTCGAGCAGGTCTTCAGGTACACTAGAACTATTGTTGTTGCTGCTGTTTGTCCTATTCATATCCAGTTGGATGGTCTCCTAGTGCATCCACCACACAACTATAAGGACACGTGTTCCATTTTACCTTTGATTGGGTTTCTATGTTGAGTTTGCGAGTTCTGTGTAGATTTCCTCTGGGTTTTACAGCTTCCCCTGCCGTCAAAAATGGGCATATGTAGGATAATTCTCCTGTCAGTGCCGTCAATGGCAACTCGCTGCTCCATAAGCGCTAATGCTAGGTGCTGTGTTTATCAGGATGGGTAAATGCAGACACCAAATTTCCCTACAGAGTTAATAAAAAGAGTTAAATTTACCCTTAAACTTATTGAATTACTTGTGTTTGTGCTGATACGGCCCAACATGGGACATTTCTTATTACATTTATTTCTTACACTAACTGGATAAGTCATTCAACCCCATGTCAAAAAATCTGAATTAAAACTTCAAGACTGATGTGTTACTGGATTTATTGAGTAGAATATTAAATAAATAGTTAACATGGTATGCATTTTTCTATTATTTAGCTTCATTGTCTCTAGGCAGCATCACAGTAGGAAAGTCTATCAGCTTAATTGTAATTTATAACAGCCACTGTCTGGAGGACGAAAACTGAGTATTAATATAAACTGTCACATTAGACATGCAGTTCATGTACTTACAGTAAATGTAAGTGCAGCGCTGGTGAACTATTGATGTATTTACATAGTACATCATTGCATAAGTGGTTTTGTCAAGCATGGTCAAGTACCAATGTTAATGGCACCAGCTATACTGTGAAATATTACCATAGAGATGAAAACATACAGTGTGTTGAATCTAAAATGCATCTCCAGCAAGACAAATGAGGTGTTCCTAAGTGTTGTCATCAGCGCCAAAAAATGTCATTTAAATGCCTTATCCGTGTGGTAAAAACAAAATTCTTATGCAGTTTGCAAAAAAAGAAGATTTTCCCGTCAGCAGTTGTTTGTGTAATCCTCCCATCAGACTGGACGACAACACAGTGACACTCTGTTTCTGCTTTCCAGACTGTCTATTTTAATTACTGTTTTTAACCAAGCTCAAACTAAATTACAATGGCAGTACAGTTGTCAATAAACACATCTTTTGCTTGGGGTGACTCCCAAAGCTCAATCAACCATCCAAAAATCTGTGTTTTTCTGGAAGCGTACTCTTGTGTAATGCCCTTCTCATTCTGGGCCCACTGAAAAATTACATTAAGCGGATCAGAGATGAAGTTTTTAGTTTTTCATTAAGTCTAGAGCTGTGTTGTAAGAGTTGCAGAGGCTTGGAAGGGTCGAATCCCCGCCACACCACAGATCTGGCTCCCTCTGCTGCGCTGGGAAACTCAACCGATCCATTCTAGTCCTACTTTAACTGCTGACCTCAGCAAGGCCTCAGGGAACAAACTGTAAAAGCAGTTGCAACAAAGTGGATACTGCTTGTATATTTGTGTCTTCATTGATGTACATGTGTGTCACATAATCACCATCTGTATGTGATTCGGTGAGGAGAGTTTTAATGTAAATTTAAATCCTCCTTGAAAGAATATTAAAGCAAAGTACAAAAAAAAAAGCCCTTCAAGAAAATCCAAACCTGGTGTTTCCAATGTGTTATTCATTATTACTGATCGTATGTGGTGATATGAGTTAATCACTAAATGATAGAATTAAAATGTAGATGCATTGTTCTTGGTTGGAATGTCTATGATAGAAAAGATGAGGAAGTGTCATGTCAGATGCAAAGTTTGCCGGCTCTTGTAGAGTTTGTGTAAATTTGACTACTGTGATCACAAATTTACTGAGAAACCGCTACATCTCAGAGGCGCAGCTGCCTGCAGTCTAGTCCTGTTTCACACAGAGAAGAGAGGAAAGGCTCGCCGCACCGAAGTAGCATCGAATACTCCATAATCCATTTCATCAAATGAGCTTTTTCTTGGATCTTTGCGAATTCTGTATTTGCATCTGCATTGTGTTTGTGCATGCCATGCTCAGTGGGCATTCTCCCACCCGCTGCAGGCAGCTGTAGCACTAGCCTAGCCCACATCACTACTTTTTGCACCCCCACACACTGTATGGTTCATATTAGCTCCCCCTTCCACCTACTCAGACCCTGGGTTCCACCAGCCTGCCTCAGCAGACTGGATTTGAGCACCGCTATTGGACAACTGTGAGGAGTATAACTGACTGAAACAGAGCCAAAGTAGAGGCTAACAGGACTGGCTATGGGTGGGGGGGGTCTAAGGCAAGGTCGCCTCCTCTTGGCCGTCAGCTTGTGAGAGCCAAACTACTCAGCAAGCTTCTAACATTAATTCACCTCCTACACTACATGGCAAATGGACCTCAGAGGCTCATGTTCTGTGACCCCTGCATTAATGTAAGGCTGGGGTCAGTACTACACATTTGAAAATCCAGCATTTATACTTCAGTTTAGTACATTTGCATCCATTACCGAAGTTGAAAAAAACAGTTTGTGGATAATATGTGCCCGTTGATAGGAAAAGTCAAGTGTGTCTGTGCTCCATTTGATCTACACTTTTATTCTTTTGCATGAGGTTGACCTGAATAAAGTATAAGTAAAACCATCTACAACATCCAAATTAGCTAATAGCAAACGGTGTTTAATTCCAGTCAGACATATTAAACCAAAGTATGGAACGGGCTCACCAACACAGTTATTTATTTTCAATCCTAACCTCCACATCTGAGATTATCATTCGGAGTAATTATTCTTTAAGGCAAATAACTAACCACCAATTTTCTCTTTGTTTTCTTTCCACTGACTTAACCAGTGATCAGCGTGCATAAGAAAATAGCGACAGGTTTGTTTCTCCCATTTGACCTTTGGAAAATAAACAGGCTAATGTCTGGAGCAGGAGCCTCTCTGATGGGTTTCTGAGCCGCCTCTGTCATTTCAGGTGGCCGGGGGTTAACGCCACACACATCAGAGTGCTTATGTTTCCAGAAGAGTTTTTGTCATATTTATTTTTCTACCCAAAGTAAAACCTTCCTTGAGAATTATCCCCAATATTATGTGCAACGACTTTGCCAATGGTGGCCAGTGCTGTGTTATGGCAAAATCATCCCCAGCTGTGAGACTACACCAAGGTCAACAACGGTGGGTGTGGTTTGCAGCGCCACCCCCCATGTGCTGCCATAAGTAAATCGCCAAAGCTCTTTTTTCTTTTTCTCACTTTGCCTCATGAATTACAGTTCACACCAAATACTGTTATATTAGAGTGTTTTCACACCTGGGGTTTTTAGCCTGCTCTAATTGGACTCATTTGCCAAACAAATCATTTTGCCATTCATTTTGGCCAGTCTGAACAAAGTAGTCTGACTTGGTTGTGGACCAAAACAACCAAGACCCTTTAGTGAGAGTGGTCTTAGTCTGGTCCAAATGAACTCTGGAGCGGTTAGTTTGTGGTGGGAATGAGAGCCAACCTTAATCGGACCTAACAACCAGGTATAGTCCGCAAAGTTTGAGCGGAATGGCTCCTGTAGCCAACAATGTGGTGCATTCTGGGATGTGGCAGAGCATGCACACTATAACAACTTCCATCAAAGTAATAACTGCTAGTCAGACAATGAACTTTTGGACCCTAATCACAGAAGTATACCCTAGCCCCGGACATAAAACGCTCTTCCTCTATGTACTTTCCTGCTCCCATCCCAGACACATCTGTCCAATCAGCAGAGTTAACATTCTCTCACTCATCAGCTCATCAGACCAGAGTGAACCAGCTGAAGGTGTAAAAAATAAAACCTCGTAGATGACCGAGAACGTGTTTGCAGATATATACCAGTGCTTTAAATAGAAACCTTTTATGGAGCACCTACACATGTACCAGGTCCACCTCCTTCCAACATTGTTATTACAGTCATCAGCATCCAGCGGATCAAACGCTTTAAAAGTCAAAAAGCACCGTTTCATATCTGATCTTTAATGTATCTTCCACTCCATTCTGGCTCTATTAGTTCTACCTTTTAACATTAGCTGCAAAATATCTCTCCTCTGTGCTCATTTGGCCTTTTCTGGGACCCTGTTTTCTCCTTAAACAGTCTGATGCCTAATCACTTCCAGATGCAAAGACCAGATGAAAGACAGACGCTTCAGTCACAGAAGAAAGTCTAATGAATGTTAAAAAAAAAAACAAAAAAAAAAACTGCAGGCCACCTAACTTCAGCAACTGAAGTTTGTCACAAACTCTTAAAATTTTAACTACAAAGAGGGTCTGTATACATTCTACTAGTGCTTAGAAACAGCTTACAGTGTGGTATTTTTTTTATTTATTCAGGATCACAAACACCTAAAGGCAAGTTGGAACTCCTACTGAAAATGTAAAGATTTTTTTATCCTGAAGACTTGACAATTCCCATGATGTTACATTTTTTATCTTTATTTACATATACAGTGGACCCGCTGACAGGATGTTTGTTTACTGGTGGTTCATTAGGGCAAATTTATGATAATGAATGTGCCAAGCCGTGACTTCATGAGCAGACTGATTTCTGAAACTGCACTCAGTCTTGTGTTGGAAACTCTAACTATAATGCCATTTAACAGGTGGAATTCTTGACATTATTAGAAAACAGTGGTGCCGTTGTTGAGGGCACTGACCTGAGCTGCTCTTTTGAAGTATTTTTCTTCTTCTCTTACACAAAGATATTTTTACAGACATTTGCCGGTAGTGTGGATTTCAGGTAATAACAAGTGAGCAATAGCAACAGTCAGGAAGGTACTGCACTTTTACTCTGAAAGGTAGTCATTAACCAAATAAAATAGAGATTTATTTTTGGCCGAATTCGTAATCCAGCTGTACTGACATCGCATCCTAAAATAAGAAAACAAATTCCCAAAAGTAGATGTTCAAACTAGCAATCTTCGGAAGCACCATAAGCACTATTCTTACTGCATTATATCACATTTAACTCTTTCCCGTTCTAACCTTATACTGTCTCTAAATGCAGCAATGTTTTGACTCCCTTTTTTTCCAGCAGTGTAGTAGTTAGGGTGAGTGATGTGTGAGAGGAAAGAAAAGAGACAGAAACCTTATCCGGTCCCATTTCTGTACTCCAGCACTGGGTGTCATTATATCCATGTCTGCTATATTACCTCCCCTCTGTTCCTCTGCCAGATATTTGGACCTTACACCACGGTAACCTGCTGCCCTTAACTCAGGTCCTTTACATTTATGTCAGTGCACAGCCTGTGAACAGACTAAGATGAAACACCACAGTTCTTGGAAGCACTGTTGATTTAGAAATCAATACTTCTTTGTCTCCTCATGTCAGAAAGTAGTTGATTTTGTGCTTTTAAGGAGCTGAGACAATCCTGTTCCAAGAATCGAGGGCATTATGACCTATCGGGGCCATGCATTTTGTAGAATTTAGTTTTCCTTATACAGACCTTGTTAAGTACAAGTTTCTTGCTTTTGCAGGCAAAAGTTACTTAGACCGAAACCATGTTATTCAGCAAATTTACTGTAAAGTATTATCTATTGTCATGTTTCTCCTTCAGCACATGTATAATGGATTTTTTAGTGTTCTGTATTTCTAGTCTGGTGAAATCATTAGACACACTCAGACAGTTGGAATTGATTTCCACATTGAAAAGACAGTTCTGGATGATATAATTTGGCAACTGGCACATTTTTAAAGAAATCATTGTGATTGAGATGGATACTGACCTCGACAGTTATATGGTGTTTCACAGGGATACCCCAATACAACAGACGTTTTTTTAATGGACATCTGGTCAGAAAAAGTACGCAACAAGTCTGGAATTGATTGTTCATGTGAAGTCATGCAAGGATACCAAAGGAGGTTTTAGAAATTTTTACTACTTATTTTGTTCTCTGATTATAAATAATATGTGGCTGTACCAAATTGCCAACACCAGTGCATTACCATAAAATATTAAGATGAGTTCCAATTAAAACACTGTTTTGGAGTGTTTCCTGTGAATACACTTTACCTATTAGCAGGCTAACCCAAACAATGATCCCAAAGGGCCTCCATATTTCCAACACTTTGGTTCAGATTTGTACATTTTAAGAGCTAATGGCCTGATTCACTTGATTAAGTGAATGTAGACATAATCCCTAGAAAATGTAGACACTTTATGACTTCACTGCATGACTGGACAAATTTGTAGACCTATTTAATAGAGTAATAAAGCATATGGGAAAAGTCTTGTATTCTTGTTTTTTGAATCTGCAAAACCTGAAGAGTCACTTCAGATTTCATTACTTTTATCACACTTGGAATTCGCGCACAAAGCAGCCAGACATCACAGGCTGGAGTTGGGCTGTAGATTGTGTCACCATTTCATAGACCTTACCCATGACCTAAACTATGCAGTGAAGATTTCAGCTTTTTGTCTTGCAAGCAACCACCAAAATCTTTCACATATGCTTGGTTAGCGTCCAGACAATACTGTCTGTGCAGCAAATGTTTGGAGTTTTGATATTCGTCAACACTGTGTGGGCCTCTTCCTTCCACCGGACTAGTGTGGTCTCTGTCTGCAGCTTTCGTGTGGTGGTGGTGGTGGACATGTCACAAAGTCTCCGACCTTCATATCAGCTACTTTAGCAATAAGTGAAAGAGGCCTTCAAGAGGTCTCCGCCTCGCTCTCTCCTCATCTCTCCTCTCCTCAGAAGTGATGCCAGGACAATAGAGGGAAAGGAGTGTGCACTGCTTCACACCAGCTGTGAAAGCTCAAAGCAACTCAGCGTCCACGTTTCTGCAACTCGCCCACTCATTTAATTTCATTGAGCCTACGCTTTCCTTTTCGCCTTAACTGTGTTTAAATGATCTCCGTGCCACTCCATCAATCTATCACATGTTGCATCTAATGGGTTTTGTGTGATTCCTGTAAGATTGAGTGGTTCTGTCTGAAGGTCTCATTTAACAGACTTTTTTTTGCTTTTAATAAGAACTGAACTGGAAGAACAGACTAAATACCTGAAAAGAAATTGTAGCTATTACTATAGTCAAGGCTTTACCTGTCATTAATATGGTAACTATGTATTATATTCAGCTCCTTTACCTTTTCTTCAAAGTCCTCTTTATTCTACATTACAAAGGACTGGAATTTATTCCTGATCAACAATGATGCTGTTCACTGTAATTTAGGAAAGTCTTTAAATCCATTTGTACCGCATGGCCAATTGGCCTGGTTGGCAGTTTTGGAGAGTATTAATACACATTCAGTTAAACTAGTAGTGCAACTACACTTATATCCTGGTGGTAGTTCATGTACATTCATATTTACATAGTGATTAGTTGAATTACATTTACTTTTTGACATTTTTGTGTTGAACTGCTGAAGCTTCAGCTCTTGGACCATAATAGGAAAGATATAACTTTCATTTTCTTCTCTACTATAACTAAATCCCCTTTGACCACCTCACCCCATTTTTTTTTATCCTGACATCACTGTATCATCATAACCTGAGGAACAATCAAATTATACTTGCAAAAATTTTACAATAAACTCAACTAAGTGGCAAGCTGGCATAAGACTTCTTGTATGTCACATCTACAGTGTCAATTTGATTTTTTTTATACAAAACAGTAGCTTCTCTTTCCAAATAAGATTTAAAAAGTCGGCTGTGTCATTCAAGTGGAGCCTAAGAGTTTTAAAACATACTGAACCTTGATGACACAATGAGCATTTCTTTTTGCCCGAGTGTTCCAGAGAGTAACTTGGGCCTCAAGCACAGTAGCCAGTGCTGCAGAGTTGTCCTTGGTTTGTTTACAAAGACTTCCTGGTGTCCAAAGGGATGACTGTGTTGTGATTGGAAAGCAGAATTAACTTGGTCTGGCTTTTTTTTGCTTCAAAGGACTACGATGAGCAATGATTTTAACCTCAGTGTTTTCGGTGTGTCTTTGCTTATGCATCTAAGGTAAACTCTAAGGACATGGTGCATGCAACATTTGATTGATGTGTGTGATAATTTCCCAGCTGGCAAACATTTACATGTGCGCTCCATCATTTGTGGCCTATTTGGATTGGCAGAGGTGAGGTCCTGATTGGCTGGTTCCATTGAGGACTACGTGAGACAGATTTGTTTGACTGGGCAGTCTAAAATACGGGGAGCATGATTAAAAACTACATCGCCTTCATTTCTCCCCTTGTTGGCCTCAGCGGTTTTCGGCTCAACATCACTCATTTACTCACAGGTTTTTGCACTGGTTCTTTCCACCGTGAAGTTTCTTTTGCGCGGCTGCACGAGGAAAATGGAAAGAGGAGCAGTAGCATGGGCAAATAAGGTCATGCTAACATGTATGTCTTTGCATTATTCACCAGAATCTGAGAACAAGAACTGGAAAACCACAGCGGTTAATTGTATAGTAGAATTCTAACTGGCCCTTTGGGAAATAGAGATCTAAGAATAGACACCACCCAAATCCTGGTCTCGTTCTTTTCCAGGCCTGGCTCCTGCTTAGACCACAGGACATTAGAGGACATCAGATGGGCCAGAACATTTTAGACCGTCCAAAATCTTCAGGCTCATTACTGCTTTTGAACGTGTTATTCAAAAACATACCAAAGCGTGTTCTCGTCTGTGAATCCTGGTCTCTGGACTGAACACTCAGGCAGTCCGAATGGCTCCTTTGGAAGGCTCTTGGAATCTACTGGGAGAACCAAAAAGAACTCGGGTTATCTTTGGATTCCCCAAGCTTGTTTTACTGAGGGCTCGGCCAAACGTTGCCTTTCCCCTGCTGATAAGACAGCTCCCATCATGCCTCACTCACACACAGAGAGTGTAGGGAGAATACTGCTGGCTGCCGATGATCTAAGATTACTCCTGCTTTTGAACTTTTAATCCAATAAACATAGAGAGTTTGCGTAATACCTATACGTTGCGTTGGACAGAGTTAAAAAGTCAGTGGGACAGAGAAAGTGAGGCCCCTCAGATCCATGCCAAGATGGACACAACAAAGTGGTGAGTGGTATTTTTCTCCCCCCTGCAGGACAGAAAATGACTTCTTAAGACTGGGTGAGCTTTCTTGCATACAAATAATTCTTCTAAAAAAGGATGTTAGAGCCTTAACCTGCTCATCACGTGTGTACATAGGTAGAATGTGCACTCTTTGTCATAGTATTCACACATTCATAGAATTACTTAGAATTTGTACATTTTTTTGTTATTTTAAACAAATACCCTTGTAATATGAGTCAGTACAGACTCTGTCATGCATGGTTATTTTATTATGAAGCATCAGCTGCAGGTCCTGAAAGTCCAAACCAAGGTTCGACTTTTCGTATATTGTTTTTTTTAGGAGGCATTTTAATTACAGTTTGAAACTGAATAATCGGGTTAGTTAAAGGGGATGAATGTCATTTGGAATTGGACTGTCACTGTTAACAGTCCAATTCCAAATGAAATAATATGAATAAAATAAGCCCTGACCAACAAGGTCCGGGTGAACCACAAGTATAGCACTTTCAGATTTTCCTTAAAATGCAGCATTTGGGCACAAACGGCACTTTAAACATTAGTTTTGTATCTTTATGAAGTAAAACATAATTCTCCTCCCACCTCCACTCCATGTAAAAATGAGTTGACCCTTAAAAAAACTGATTACTTATTGTTTTCGATTAATCCATAGTTCATTTGTGATTTGCATTCATAACTTATTATACCTGGATGTCGTTGTCATCTCCTATATGGGGTTCGTCTCCCTATATTTGACATTGATCAGCCTACAGACAGATTTCATGTGTCTGATGTCTGCATGTTGACATTGGTTCGTAGCCTTTACTGGAAAGGAATGAACAGATTTAATTGTTTGGCTCTATAACCTTCCATCCTTTTATATCGTCTCTCTCACCCTCTCACAAAATACATAAAAAGTTTTGACATTCTTCACTGTTCTGTCAAACTGACTTATTAATTTGTTGGACGGTTTGTTCTTTAAAATCCTTGTCACCTCGTCTCCCCATATGCTGCTACAACTCATTTTTGCTTCTTTGACTTAATGGCCTGCTATAACTTACTGTAATTGGTCTGAAAGTCTAGACAAGTTAGGTGTAAAAGTGTCCTTTGGGTATTTGTAGTATTTTTTAGGTTTACTCTTGATGTGTCCTTAATTTATTGTAATCTTTCATATCTGACTTTATGACAGTCCTTTTAATGCCAGAGGCCACATTTTAATAACTTGTCTTCATCTTTTATGGTTCATAGCTCGCGGTTTGACTGACCGTCCTGCTCTTTTTTTTTTTTTTTTTTTTCTAATCTGCATATGCTATCATGACATTTAAGAATGTTGTCTAGCAAATGATAACCTTCTGGACAGACAAGGTTTTGTGTTTCTGCAAAATGACACTGATATGCTGCAATTTTACATTATATGGAATAAGGGCACTGAAATAACAATCTCCACAGAGAAAATACACTGATTGCTTCGGGCAATCTTCTCTCAGTGGTCAAGATTTATGTAAATGTGTTTGTGTGGTTTATTATTTTACTGTACATTTCCTCCTCCATATGTTTAACTCATGGAACATATTGTTCTCAGGTTTTTTCCTCCACCAATTTAAGCAGCACTGGGAGAAGTGTAATTATTAAGCACAGGATCCTGCTCATTTAAATTAACTTCATGGCAGACGCATCACTCAAATCCCTGTCTCTAGTGAACTCGGTCTTAAAGGGAAAGGTCAGTATTACTTCCTCAAGATGAAACTTTTTAAACTTGAACAGAACTTTCAAAGAGACCAAGTTTTTTTTCTATCCATCATAGAGTGGTGGAATGAAAAATAAGTCCCCAAGTCTCAACCAAAAGTAACTTTATTTCTTCAGTTTTTGTTACATCTTAAATAAACGTAGACTTTCTACATATGTTTTAAGTCCTGCATATACTAATAATTTGCTGAAAATAAGTGGACTACTTGGATACATTGTCCATGCAGTGTTTGCCATGAATAGTTTATTATCAGAAGATGTTTGCAGCATACTATATTTTTATTTAGTTCTTTTCTAAATCAGTTATTCATGCTTCAGGAGCTTTCTTGACCGCTGACATTTAACACCAAACTGGCAAATACAAGAATATAGTTAGGAGTAACTTGTCCCCTGCAAAATTATAAAATATTATAGTGAGCTGCAGCTTTCATGGGTTAAAAGATGGAGTAGCTCCCTTGTATTGCTCTTGGTTTCCCCTTTCCTCATGTGGTTTATTATTCTCTTTGGCTTGCGTCTCTGCCAGCTTTACAACTCCCCACTCCTACACACTACTCACCCTCTGTTAGGAGTTACAGTCAAGAGTGTGGGGCATGCTCACTGCTGAGTCCCCCCGTCTGCCATCTGCTCAGGCAAGAGATGCAGGCTGTACCACCACAGCTAAACCTTCCTCACCTCATATGAATGATTTCCATCTCCTCACACTCATACAATGCCATCTTTAAAAAATCTGCCATTGATGATAAGCGTAGTTTGCCTTATTTTTCTTGGCAGAGCTCCTCATCACTACTCTGTCATACTGTATGAACGGTGGAGGCTCCCTGCTGCTGAGTGTGGTTGGAGCTTCTATTTTCTTTCAATTAGTGTATTCTTTAAAAGATCCTTTTATAAAAGATGGAGGGAAGGAAAATTCTAATCAACTTGTGAGGTTTAACCCTACTGTAATCTCACACAAGCTTCACGCTTAAGCCAACACTTGCAAACAATTATACTGCTGGTACCAAGAGGCTGATGTGATTGGTCTGCTTGCCTTGTGTTGTCTTGGGAGATCCTATAGTAATTGAGTCTGCTCACTGGCTGACGGCTTGAGAGCTGCTTTTATAGCTCCATCAGTTTCCAGCTCTCTATAGATATGCGGCATTATTAAAAGCAGACCACAAGCGGGACATTACATTAGGGTATAATGTGCTGCACTGAAGCATACTGTGTGGTATCCCACTGTTCCCCAGCCATCCCTGTCACTGTCCTTTGCAGACAGACGCCACTCCTGAAGCAGGCAGTTTTCCCTGCTGGCAGCACTCCCAGAGCCTGTAGAAGTCATCCTCTATCCCAACACTCCCTTCATTCCCTCAGAGTCACTTTCTGCCAAACAGCCTGTTTGGCTCATGCTCTGGCTCAGATAAACAACAAAGAATGGTTCCAAAGATGCTTTCAAAAAGCACCTGGTATGGTGCTCTTGTTTCATTTTGTGGATTGCCGTGACTTTTCAATCCCTCTAATAGAATTTAGATGTGATCTGCGGTGGCTTTATAGTAATATTATTAATGAGCATGGAAACTACTTAGTTTATCCAGTAACATATTGTGCTTCCAACTTCTGAAATCTTAATCTAATGCACAATGATGGGGAACATTTTACCCACGGCGTGTTTTTTTGTTTTTCTCTGTAGGTAACGGCAACAGATGCAGATGGAGGATCCTTTGGCACCATCACCTATACCCTTGGCTCCGGCATTAGCAGTGCAGCTCCTTCTCAGTTCACCATCGGCAAAGAGACGGGCCAGATCTGCACAAGTGCTACAGTAGACAGAGACCAAGGCCCGGCCAGCTACGACTTCACTGTTACAGCAGTGGATGGGGTGAGCCACAGTATTTTGAGTTCACGCTTAATATGAATCCATTTAGCCACAAAGTAATCCTATAACGAAACAGCCACGCTTTTGATACAGACAGGAGAGCATATTAGCCATGGCCAACTGAGCAGAAAAACTTTGATAAGAGCAGCCAAGTAAAAAAAAAAAAAAAAAAAGCTGGTACGGCTGTCCGTAGCTAGTTTATTCGAATGTGGGAATAGCATCCTGTTCATTTTATAATACTAAAAGAATAAAAGGTTAAGATCACTGCAGCCATGTTAAAACAATCAGATGGAGAAATGTCTTAACTGTCAGGCAGTAATATTTTAACAAGTTGGACTGCCGCCTCCCTCCCTTTTTGCCACCTGGTCCAAATGAAAAGCCTGCACTGTATTCTTTGCAAATAAAAGGCTATGAAACAGATTGTTCGGCTGCGGCGGGACCTCTCACAACTGACCGGTCATGACATATAGTTCTTTCCCAAGTGAAACTATCAATCTGTATCCCTCCATGAACATACAGGGACTATATTTTAGAGGCTATACATTGAATTTTAACAAGATTTTATCGCTGCTTTTTACTTGCACCATTAATGTGGCCTGAACTCTGCTTTTAGGTGTGTTTTCTTTTTGTTCATGATTTAATGTATGTGTAGGTGTAATCTAACAAAAAGCTGTTTGTGTTCCTTGCAGGGTGGACTCAGCTCAGTAGCCTATGTGAGGGTGGATCTGGTCGACATTAATGACAACAGACCTGCCTTCTATCCAGTGAACTACGCTGTCAGTTTGAGTACGCAGAGCGCCCCAGGCACATCTGTAGTGAGAGTCACAGCGTATGACGCCGACTCGGGCGACAATGGCAAAATTACATACAAAACAATACCTGGGGGGGCGTCCCCTTACTTCACTCTCAACAAAGACACAGGTTAGTAAAAGTGTTTTTTTACCTGTTTACCCTCTACAGTCTAATCTGAGTTCATAGAAACAAAACATATGAAGCCTGATTAATAATTTCAATATAATATAAACCAGCCTGTCTTTGACTTTCTTCGTAGGTGTAATCTCGCTGTCTCGGTCGGTCTACGGGAAGGCCAATTCTGTTATTCCCATGGTGATCTCAGCCCAGGATGGGGGCGGTCTCGTTGCCCTGGTCAATGCCAAGGTCAACATCAGTGTGGCTGCCGGCCTGGTGGCACCGCCTGTGTTCGAACAAAGTCAGTACTACTTCACTGTGTTAGAGGATGTCCTCAGGGGGACAACTGTAGGCACTGTCCAAGCCAACACTAAGACAGGTAAGGACAAGCAAACAGGTACATATTACGCACTGACACAAGAAATATAAACCTGTGTCTACACGTATTTGTCAAGTGGATCTGAAGCAGACTTTTGAAATGTCACATGTACCTGAGCTCTATGTGAATATCTGTGTAGACACAAGAAAAAACTTCTTCTTCACCTGAGATAACTTAGAATAATTTACATGAAAGCATCAAAACTTGCCTGTTTCTGTTCATAAATAAAAGTGCTGTTCTGAGCAGCATTTTCCTTTCTTTTCTAGATGAAAAACTCGTTTTACCCTGTTTTACCTCATGAATGTAAAATATACAAAGATGATGACATTAGTAACAAAACGCTTGCATTAACTCCCTCAAAAGAAGCAAAAATATTTCGAAATGAGGGGAAACTAAAGAGTTTTTTTTTTTCAGTTAAAACTTATTGTTCAGGACTTTAAAATACATGTAAAAAGATATTGACATAAACATGGCTACTGATTCAGTGACTCCCCTTCACTCACTCACTCAAAAACACCCACATGTGACTCCTGCAGCCAGTATAAAATAGTTCAGTACACATTTATCAGTCACACTGGATCATAGTAAAATTGTTGTTTTTTCTGCTCCTAGCACCACTTGTGCAAATAGGCGTTGGGCCACTATACACACCTAACTTGAAATTCACATCAATCAAAAAATCCATTCCACAGCCTTGTTTATATATTCATTCTCCGAGATTCAAGAAGTCTATACGTGAATTATTTTCATGACTCAGACACATTACATCTTTAAAGTCTAAGCTTTTAGCGCAGGCTCATTCCCATGGTGACATGTTTCTGGTTTTTGTCCAGGCACCTCTAGAGACATCTCCTACACCATCAGCTCCGGGGACCCTTCAGGGTATTTTACAGTGGATCCTGACACTGGGGCCCTGAGGACAAGCCATTCCTTGGATCATGAAGCCCAGTCGGCCCTTGATTTGGAGGTTCAGGCCCGCAGCGGCAACCCTCCGGCTTTCGGACAGACACGTGTTCACATCACTATTGCAGATGTCAACGATAACCCGCCTGTTTTTCTGCCGTCGTCCTCAGAGTCTCTGCTTCTGCCAGAGCACACAGAAATAGGTACAGTGGTGTACCGTGTCCAGGCTGAGGACAGCGACTCTGGAGCCAATGGACAGCTAACTTTTGACCTGTCTTCCCCGAGTGGAATTCAGAGGGCCTTCAGTATAGAGCGCACTACCGGAGACATTCGACTGGTGGGGACCCTGAACTTTGAGACTACACCTCGATATGATCTCCAAGTGATCGCCAAGGATACTGGAGTACCCCAACTTAGTGCCACCTTCACACTCCTGGTTCATGTTCAGGCCGAGAATGACCACGGACCTGTTTTTGACACCCTTACATACCGTGTGGAACTGAAAGAAGGGACTCCGATAAATACGCGCTTCCTGCAGGTCAGGGCTCTGAACAGAGAGACACCTGGCTCAGCTCACTTCAGTCCCCTGGCGTATCACCTCCGTCCAGATGGCGATGCTGCTGGGTTCGGTATCGCCGCAGACAGTGGCTGGCTGTTTGTGAAGAGCGCTGTAGATAGGGAAGTCAAGGACATGTATCTTCTAACGGTGCTGGCCAGTGCAGGTCATGGACAGATGAAGAAGACGGGCAGCGCCACAGTGCGAATATCTGTGACTGATGAGAATGACAACGCTCCTAAGCTTACACAGGAGCGGGTCTTCATGGCTGTGAGAGAAAACCTACCTGCAGGAACAGGCTTTGGTCATGTGACCGCCACGGATCGAGACAGCGGTCCTAATGGACGCCTTAGCTATCGACTCCTACACCCAGATCGCCACTTCCAGATAAACTCCCAAACAGGTTTATTAATTAAACTTTTATTTTTGCTAAATTGAATTTATCTGAACGGTTAGAATGGAAAATAATGGAACAGTTATTTAACTTAGTTTTGTAAGAAAACCTAAGAACGATGCTGGAGAGAGATATTTCTAAGTCCAGATGAAGTGTAAGAAAGAAAAAAAGAAGGTAAAACACAGGCTTTGTTATAGTTTTTGTTCATTTTGTTTTTGTTGTTCATAGGGAAACAAAGGTAGTCTACTGCTTTGGTCTGCTGTAGTTTCACTTTCTCTGTTTCACTGCTATGATTTATTGTGTAAGCCACATACCTGTTGGGCAGAGGGCAGGTGAGGCAGAGTATTTCCTAGCATAAGTCTATCAAGGGTTTTCTTCTTATGAAACTGTCTCCACAACTGAACAAGTCTCTCTTTTTCTACTACAGTTTAATAAAATAACATGCTTCTCCAAAGTGTGGAAAACAAAATTCTGCATTAAACATTTAGTACTATTTGTCTTTGAAGACTTTGTGCAAAAACTCAATCAAAGTTTAGTACAATTAGTAAATGTTCAGTTAATGTTGAGACACTGCAGTTTTCTCTTCCCTACGATCATAAATTAATCAGATGATGGTGACACCAGCGCTAAGTGTCTTGCTGGGCTCTAATTGGCCTTCTGAGCCCGTTAGTCTGTGGGTGGAGACAAAGACTGATCTGTGATCAGTTTCTGGCTGTGTTGTTATTCTCTGCAGCATCTGTTTAGCTTCCAAAATTCCTCAGTGTGTGTGCAAATGTACATGTGCTCGTATGCCTACATCTGCGCAATGTGCGTGTGTTTTACTTGTGTGTCATTGATCAAAGCCTGCCAGTGCGCTGCCTCTTGTGTTTGTCATGATTATTTCAGTGCTTTTTCGACTAGTGCCTCAGCATTAAAGTCCTCTCACACTCTTTCTTCAGGTGAGATTAGTACAAGGACGACTTTGGATCGAGAGCAGCAGTCTAGTTTCCAACTCCTGGTGTTGGTACAAGATGGAGGTTCACCATCCCGTAGTGCTACTGGCACAGCTTTCATTACTGTCCTGGATGACAATGACAACGACCCCACTTTTACCCACAGCCAGCTGGGGAAAAACCTCATCATACAGGTGGGACCAATAACAGAAACAGAAAGGAAATACTGCAAGGAAATTAGAATTTATGCTTCTAATACCCAGTGTTGGGAAGGTTACCTCTGAAATGTAATCACTGCAGAGGACTTTTTTAATCACTTTATCGAAGTTATTCACACTACTTTTATAATACATGGTTTTAACTGGGTAATAAATCTGAAAAATCCCTAAAAAACACACATAAATCAGGATGTGCAAATCTCACAGGAGCACTCAATATTGACTACTATCAAACTTTTATTATAGTTTTTCAAGAACAGTCTGTCCTACTTGAACTTCATCCTACACTTGGTTGTGTTATACTCTGTCACAACAAAGACACTGACGACCCATGTTATTCAGAAATGTGCCAAAAATGGGCCTACATGGAAAAGATAAATACTAAAATTATGTTTAGATGTAACAGCTTTGTATTCACTGACATTTTAATTTTGCAACTGTAACTTAGCATGTTTTTTCTCACTAATTTTAATGGAAAACAGTTGTATTCGTTGTGTAATTTAAATATATAATGCCATTACATCTACACAATGTTGCTAGCAATATGTTTTAATGTCCATAGGTAACAGAGGGTCAGTCGTCTGGAGTTCTCCTGAGCACACTCCAAGCCAAAGACCCCGACGAAGGAGAAAATGGCACTGTATTCTACTCTCTGTCAGGTACAACTACAGGAAGAAAAACCTGCACCAGAGTTTAAACACTGTAAAAAAAAAAAAAAAAAATCTGAGTTGAAGTGAAGTGTCAAAATGGCTATGATTTGTTGCTCACATTAGTGCTCTCAGCACATGTAAATTTATATCATCCCCTGTTTCTCCAGGTCCCAGAGCTGAGCGTTTCTCTCTTAACCCAAACACCGGCGAGCTGCGTTCATCATCCCCTCTCAGCCACTCGGAGAGGGCCGAGTACACTCTGACTGTCACAGCCACTGACAGAGGACTGCCCCCTCGTAGCACCTCATGCTCGCTCACCATTCAGGTCAGACCTCATTGGAGCCGGGCCAGCACAAACACCCTCACCGCTCACCTATTTAATATCAAAGCGTACACATAAGACCGAGAGGATCCGCGTTTCGGGGCCTCTCAGACTGGCTACAGACATATCAGCCTCACTTCTGACAAGCTCCCCTCCCATACCCTCCCTTTTCTTCCCCTGTGACTTTTCAAAAGGGAAATTTCTATCTGAAATGGAAAAGTGGGTCTGAATCAAATACTCCCAGCTGGCTTGTGATGAGGGCCAGCTGTAGACTGCTCTGATCAAGGTCATACGCAATGACTTCAACACTTTTTTTATACAGTAGCCCTTTTTTGCAATGAGCAACAGGACTACACACTCACGTAAAACACAACAGCGAAGGTAATTCAGTTAATATTTAATATAGAACAGAAAATGGACACAATGGAAGAACTCTGGAAATAACTTCGATTTATAGGTTCCAGGAAAATAGAGTTCCCATATAAACAGCACCGGCAAGTTCCAGTTTTTTCCTCCTTTCCACCGAAAAGAAAGAAAGTCATAAGTATTAGTTAATTGGATTAAACAGTCGAGTGTTGTTCTTGCCCACTGACGCATTTCTGTAATTTCCTTTAATCATCTTTTCAGGCTGATTTTCTAAATCCATCAATGATAGGATGGGACTACACCAATTTATTTCTGGAACTCTCACTTTTCCATTTAATGTGGAACCAATTTACAGCTTGTCATGTAAGATTTCACAACAAACATGGCATATTTTTTTATTCAAGTGTGGGAACCGTGCTGTAGGATGCAACGCTCAGTGTCCTGATTATCCCATCAGCCTGTTAGTAATATTGCTGAAAATGTGATCAACACTGCTGCCCCCCCTTCCCTTTAATAGCTGCTTTTACATTTTCTCAGTGTCTACACATCTCAAAGAAAAATATTTTATTAAACCAATGTGTCCGGGGTTATTTATGGTGTTTTTTTTCCTCATACAAAGGAGAATAATCATGTTGTGATTTTAGAAGACACGAGAAAGCGATACACTACATTTCCCACCACCAGATTGAACTCTCATATCATTTTCATCGCTAATTGTGTTATGTTTTACCATTTTCTTTCTTCTTTCATAACTTTCAGACATGCCAGTTACAAGTGACAAGACTTGCAAAGAAATATACAATATAATAGCAGAAAAGGACAAATACATTGTGCAACATACCAAGTTGAAAAGGATCACAGATCTGGTTTACCTTAAGCCATTGTTTGAGAAAGTGGGGTTTGTAAAGCTCTCCCTTACTGCCAGTGTAGTCTTTTCCAATATTTACTTCCCTTTACTGAAAGCACATTTTTATTACACAGTATTATTTTCCCTTGCCACAAAATGTCAGTTTAATTGTGATAAAGGTTACCAATAGTGTTATTCAAGTCTATAAAAACCTCATATAAGTTTCATTTATCCCCCTAGTACAAGTGAGGGGATATTGTTCTTTTGTGCCTGAAATCCATAAAGATTTTTACTTATGTTGCCACTGGTTATCTAATAAGGAGCATTACTTTCCTTTATATGCAAATAAAAGTGTTTTTTTTTTTCCCCTTGCAGGTTCTGAGTATTAACAGACCAACAACGAAGACAAACTCACACTCCTTATCTTTTAACTCTGTGGAAGAAGCAAAGCCTGGTTCAATTATTGGCTCAGTTCGGCTTCATAACAAAGAACCTCCAGAGCAGGGGGAGGTGACATACACTGTGGTCGGGGGTACGGACCGATACGGGACCTTTGTGGTGGACCGCCTGACCGGAGACGTGTATCTGGCTCGTCCTCTCGACTATGAACGGGATGCACGCTACACGCTGCAGATTGAGGTGGATGATTTCTCCCAGACGCCCCCTAGCAGCACGCTGGTCCACCTGGATATAGACGTAGAGGACAGCAATGACCACGCCCCTGAGTTCCCAGAAGACCCCATCACTATTGTCATCTCTGAGAGCATGGAGCCTGGCTCTTCTGTCTATACGTTCCAGGCTATTGACAAGGACGGCAGCGGGCCCAACAGCGAGCTGACTTACTCCATTCTGGACCAGCGGCCGAGCACCCCAGACCTGCTAAGCCTTGACCCGTCCACTGGCGTCCTCTCCTTGGACCAGGAGTTGGACCATGAAGTCACCTCTAACCTGGTCGTGGTTGTAAAAGCAACAGACTCTGCTCTTGATCCTGCCCAGAGGCGCTGGGGTTCAGTCACTGTGAGAATCTACGTAACCGATGAGAACGACAATCCGCCGGTGTTCAGCTCACCGACAGCTGTCAGTGTGATGGAGGACCAGCCCGTGGGCTTCGTGGCGCTGTATGTCATGGCCAGAGATGCGGACCAAGGGGAAAATGGGCGTGTGACCTACAGCATCCAATCAGGAAACACAGCGGGAACTTTCAGCCTCAACCCTAACACCGGTGAGTCCAACCTAGCTCAGTGAAAGAAAGTAAATGCTGTTTTCTAAACTTAAAAACTCTTGTATTATAGTTTTCTTCAAATATCACATAGGGCTACATGTTATGAGTAGCATTTTTTCTGTTTTATTATTATTGGGAAAGTCATACTTTACTTCTTGAAAGCCTGAGAGGACTCTATCGATGTAAATTGGGCTATTTCCAATTCTGCAGGCAGATGCACAGTTCATATTGTACATCTTTATATCGATTGGTATCAACCGCAACACCAATGCAAATAGCAGTATCAATCGATTATTTTGTGGTTGCCAGTAAAGTTTTCTTAAGTTTTACCAGAGCATCAAGTTCCTGCACTTGTTTTCTTGGTTCTGTATATTAATTCTAAACTCCCCAACTGATAGTCTTTACATTGGATCAACCATTATTTACCTCAGAATATTCTTAAGTAGAGGTCTCCTTTGCAAAATAAGAAAAAAGGGTGATTAGAACAAGAAAAGGGACATTCAGGACATAATAAAATCTGGAGAATAAATGGAGGAACTACAACAGCAAACTTGTAAGGCATATTTATCCCATATTTATATGTTTAGTGGAGAATAAAATCAAATCTCATGCTCCTGTTGAAATATTTAATTGCTGGTGAAAATGCGAATATGTCAGCACTTTAATCTGTTTTGTCTTTTCGTGAATATCTTTACTGTGAGCATCTGTGCCACCCATACGTTACACTTTGCACCGCGTGTATACTAACATTTTTATATTTCCTTGAACACACATCCCCCCGACTAGGATCACAACACTTCCCCCACCATAAACACACAAACTCTTGTAATACTCTGCTTACAGCTGAGTACAGCACAACTCTTGCTTCACCTTTCATGACTTATTTCTCTCAGTTGGAGGCCAGACAGACAAAGCTGCCTGCCAAATATTAAACACACACATACACACGCAAGCCTACGCAAGCACATACACAACCCATCATCTGTTATTGTGGACCTATTCCCATGAAAGACCAAAGAACCTCCTGCTCAGGCTTCTGGGAACCATTAGAGAGGGGATCAGTTACGCGTGTTTCTGTGTGTGTGTGTGCGTGTGTGTGTGTGTTGGGGCATGCACATATGTGTTTGTGTGCTTGCATGAGACTCTGTCACTTAGTCGATGCTGACCTTGGGCTATTTGGTCCTCTGGGCTTTGTTGTGGTGTTTGAGACACGTGTCAACATTGGCTCCTCCTACGCCTTCCAGTCGCCAATAAGGATGCCCCCTGGAGCAGCTTCGGGATGGAAATATTCAGGCTCTGTCATGCATGTCACTTCTTCTTCAGCCCACTGTGTGCACTCATCTTGAAGTATTTTCATGCACACTGCTTTTTTGTTAGAATGATGACAGAGTTAATCCTTTGAGCACCTGGTCTGCTCCTGTTTTGGGGTCATTGACAGAAGACCCGGGACCATCTCCATACAATCTGTTTTCATTACTTTTGCATTACACTTAACCACAATAGAGAAAAGACCCATAAAGCTATTATTAGGGACCTATAAAGTAATAGAATCAGACACGTTCCCATCATTCACTGTGAGAAGGGAGGTGATTAATTTTTCTTTTGGAACACGGGGAGAGTACACTGGTGATATGGCGAATTTATTTTCCGCAAAAGACAACACCATTCGCGGATTAACACATCAAATGTTGATAAACGACTTCTGCGTACGAGAACAAAAAAGATGTGTTTGTTGTCTGAGCAACCTCAGCTAACCCTCTTCACTGCAGTCCAAAGTGTTGGCGCCACAAACTCCACATAGGCTTAAGATGTTGGAATTGGAAACATCCAAAATAAAAACTTTCCCCTGGTTCCCACTGTTTTTTTTTTTTTTGCCCATGTGTTATCAGTGACAAGGGATATGGTGGGATCACAGGAGGAGTCAAATTTGGTGAAAATATTCCAGCCTGTAACTCCTACCAGATTAAAAGCTTAGGGGCAAGTTATCTCAGTCCTAGAAAGATACAAAGCAAAAACATTGGCGAAAAAAGTTCAAAACAAAACAGCCTTCTCCCTGTCTTTCTTTAACAGTTGCAGCTCATTTTAAAGCATGAAATTGAAATTGAATCAATGCGAGCTCTACCCTCTTAGGGCGGGATAATGAAAAGGCAAGGGTGCCCCTAATTTCTACAGTGCACGGCAGGCCTGGCTGTTGCGTGTCTAGAGCGTGTGTTTACTGCTTCTTTCTCGATGGCTGCGCTGTTCACCAATGGAAAATCTCGTAAACTGCGGCCAGACCGTTGGGCTGTTAGAGCAGTGGTGGTGGTAGCACTCAGGTAGGCAAAACTGTGTGTGGAGGAGATTAGTTTTGATTTAGCCCTCACACGGCAACTTTTCACACTTGCTTTTTAAACCACCAGATTACATGCAACTGTGGAAAAGTGGCATGTTTTATTGGGTTTGATACCATGCTTTTCATACTGTAGTTGTAATATTTAACTGCCTTCATGAAACACGTTTTAATTAAGTACAGCAGCTGCACATTCACTTACACAAACACACGTACACACATAGAGGAAATGTCTTCTCACATTTCAGCCCTGATTCATCTGTTCACAGGCTCTCTGTCTATTTTCAAACCTCTGGACCGTGAGGAGCAGGACATCTTTAACCTCACAATAATTGCTGAGGATCATGGGATACCCCAGCACTCCTCCAGCCAGATGCTGTGTGTCCATGTGATTGATGTTAACGATGAGGTGCCCTGGTTTGAGGATAACCAATACGAAGCCCAGATTTTGGAAAACCTGCCTCCGGGATCCAGTGTATTGACAGTGTCTGCTTCAGATCTGGACCAAGGTGAGGCTTGAGTTATTTATGATAGTTTTCGCAATAAAATGATTTTTAAAAAAAAAAAACAATTATTCATTGCCAGTAAATATTTAATATCTCATCCTGGATACATTTGTGAAGTTCATGTTTTGCACAGTAAGGGAAAACTAAATGCTGAAATATTATCAGTCATCAAGTATCATCCTAGAAACGCTGATTCACATTACATGAGCAGTTGTTTTTAATTGAGGACTACACCAGAGGCTGGGGTGGTACAGAAAGGCAGCATTCCCCTGGACTTAGTCAGAAGCGCATAAAACAGAAGGATTATAAACTTTCCCTCCAAAAGCAATTAGAGAAGTAAACAGGTGAGGTTGCCAGGCTGCTTTATGTTAGCACGCAATCTGGCATCCAGACATCTGTAGTAGGGCCATCACTGCCAAGTGCTTAGACAGCAAAACTTATGACAAACAAATAAATATTTATGTCGACCTATGGGAAGAGGAATCAGACAGATTGAATTCATTCTGTATGCATGGCTGGCTTTTATTTTTGGTTTTAAGTACTAGATGGAACTAAAGCTTTGTTGTTGTGTGTTTATCTGTAGGAACCAATGGGCAGGTGACATACGGTGGCATTTCAGAAGACTATTTCAGCATCAACCCAGTGACAGGTGTCATAACCACCACTAAATCACTGGACAGAGAGCTCCAGGAGCATTACACTGTTACAGGTACTGCCACTAAAGAAAATATTCTCCAACATGACTAATTTTTGAAATATGTACATTGAGAAATTAAGAATTATTTTTGTTTTTTTTTTACAGTTTATGCAAAAGATGGCGGCCTCCCCCCTAACTATGCTAAAGCCACAGTAAGGATTAGAGTGCTTGATGAGAATGACAATGCCCCTGTTTTTGGACGTCTTTACTACACTATAGAGGTGCCTGAAAACCTAGAGGCACTGCCTCTTTTCACCCTCAGAGCGACTGACCAGGATGTGGGAGAGAGTGGAGATATTACTTATAAAATTACAGGTGAAAATTTACTTGATGTACCATGAACTTTCTGTCTATTATGCGTTAAATTCGACAACAGTGTTCATTCCTTGAGTAACTGTTTGATTGCTGTGTTGTTGTTTTGTTGTGCAACTGGAATGCCATCTGCTATTGTTGTTGTTGCAGCTGGAGATCCATCACGAGACTTCCGCGTAGACAAACAGACAGGCGTGCTGTCCACATCAAGGCCTCTAGACCGAGAGAAGAAGGCTGGATATACAATAACAGTCACCGCAGAGGACCAGGGCCAGCCTCCCCTCAGCACCACCACCACAGTGGAGGTTATAGTCCTGGACATCAACGACCACAGCCCTCAGTTTGAGAGCAGCAGTTACACTGCAGACATCTCAGAAGATGTTCCCATTGGCTCATTGGTTGTGGAAGTGAAAGCCATTGATCTGGACCAAGGCCCCAACAGTCAGGTGGTCTACTTTTTAGGTCATGGCACCCAGAGCATGTTCATCATAGATCAGAACACAGGCCGCATTATCACAGCTGCACCCTTAGACAGAGAGAGAACTGCCTCGTACACCTTTGAGGTGTGTGCCATTGACTCTTCTCCTGCAAGCCCACGTAACTCTACAGCTCAGGTCACAGTCTATGTTCAGGATGTGAATGACAATGCACCCTTCTTTATTCAGGACCCTCTTATTGTGAACATCTCTGCCAACAGTGTGTCCAGCCGCCGAGTGCTGGCCACAATGAGGGCAGAGGACAAAGACTTTGGGGCAAATGGCTCTGTGTTTTATCGATTTGCCAACCCTGTGAGGGGTTTCACCATTAACTCTTTGACAGGAGACATTCAAGCCACAGAGAAGCTGCAAACTCTGACCCAAAGTCAGAGGACTTTGATAATACAGGCCATGGACCAGGGCAATCCAGCTCAATCGTCTCTTGGGGTGGTAATAATTTATATCAGAGAACAGAACTACAGAGGAATTCGCTTCTCTCGGACTGCCCGAGATGTCAGTCTGCAGGAGAACGCTGCCAAAGGTTTAAAAGTTATCTTATCTTTTTATGTGGAAAATGTGCATGGAAAATTAATGGCAAACTTTATAAGCAATGCACATTTTTTCATCTTACAGGTACAGTGGTAACCCAGACTCAGGCCCAGTACCCTGACGGATCCCAATCTGGCATCAGCTACAGTATTTTCAGTGGAAACAGAATACAGTCTTTTGGAATCAATGCCATTACTGGTAAGTACGGAGAAAGCAACATATACAACAACCTCATTTGTTCTAAATCTCCAATCGATCAATTTCTATTTGTCATTTAGGTGAAATATGGGTTCAAAAATCTGAAGGACTCGACTTTGAGGAGACCCCGAAACTCCGCCTTGTGGTGAAAGCTGAGACGGCATCCTCCAGCTCCTACATGGCTGTCAACTTAATCCTGCAGGATGTCAATGACAACTTGCCACGCTTCCAGCTCCAAAACTATGTAGCCTACATCAGAGAGGCACAAGGCTATGATTTTCCCATTATCCAGGTGCAGTAGCCTATCCCACACTTATTTATTATGGTTGGCTAAACTGTAGAGTGGTTCTAAGTGTGAAGTTGTCGAATAAAAGAAACACCCAAGCATGAAAATCTGGATTCTTTTAGCAATGTGGGGAAAACAGGTTTTTTATTTGACTGTTTTTTGTTTTTTTCATTAGTTGCATCATAGTATCAGATCTATACAGTCATTTTTATGAACTCTATTTCCAAGTTTAATATTGCTCACCAGTTCTTGTTACACAGGAACAGCTGTTCATTTTAATTTTACAATGGGGTGGCTGTTTTCTCAGGTTTCAGCAGATGACCTGGACCAGGGTCAAAACGGTCAGGTGACCTACTCCATCAGGTCATCATCTATGAGTGGCCTGTTCAAGATAGACCCAATGACTGGCAGCATCAGCACTGCAGCCATAATGGACAGAGAGATCTGGACGCAAACAAAGTAAGTCTTGCTTTTTTTTGACATTGCTATAAAACCCAGCCTGCTGTAGCGTAGCTTGGCCTTTATCAAATCATGTTTTATGGTTTTTGTGGTACCCCTCACTTACTCCCAAAAAGGAGTCTCCTTGTTTTATCAATAAGACTTTTTAGATTTGTATTTGTAGTTGTGAGTATATCTGATTTGGCCAAAATTTATAGTGTTTGTACTGCATTAGAGTATTTCTACCTGCACTATAAATTATGTCTTGTCATGCTGTCTTGTCCTGCATGATAATCATGCATGAGACCAAAAATAAAAGATTGCAGTTTCTTCAACCTAACTAAAATCTTGGTTATTAACTTTTTAAATCTGATTTCAATTACTTTTTAATACTGAAAATTGCCATTGATGAACTCCAGACTTGTATAAACAAAAGCAGATAGACCTATTTATCATAAAAAGTAACTTCATGTTCTCAACCTAACCTTAGTGGGAGGTAAAATATTTATGAACCTGATTCATAAAAGTTCAGACTCTGACATTGTGTTTTGCCATATTAGACTTGTTGTAACAGCAACAGACCGGGGAATCCCACGACTGGCTGGATCTGCCACCCTCACTGTGATTATCATTGACCTCAACGACAACAGTCCAATGATTCCCCTGCCTCGAGAGATCCGAGTGCCCGAAGGTAAGTCAGCTTCAAAGTGGAAGTTAGTCCAGTGATCCTATCACAAAGCCTCACATCACACTCTCTGGCAGCTCTCACAGCAGGGCTCAGTGAGAAAAGGCTGACCCCATTATGAGGAAAGCTATTGCCAAGTTCCTCCATTCATTTCCTGTCTATTAGACACCAGCTTTCCACAACTGAATATTTCCCTAAATAACAATCTAAGAATTTTTAAAAATCCCTTCTGAAGTGTCTCAGCAGAAGTCTAACTTTCTACTCTTCTTCTCTTTTCTCCTATTCTCCCTATTGTTACACACAGATACTCTGATTGGCACAATTATCACCCAGGTAACAGGAAATGATGTGGATTCAGGACCTGCCCTCTCCTACACACTACATCTGGATATGGACAACGAGGGCATGTTTGGGATTCATCGCTATGGAGGAGGGGTGTCTCTGACAGGCCCGTTGGATTATGAAAAGAGAACATGGTACACTCTGACCATCCATTCTTCAGATTCTAGACATCAAAGTGAAGCTAACTTGACTGTGCTTGTGGATGATGTGAATGACAATACCCCTAACTTCACCCAGGACCTGTATCAGGTACAGCTCCTTCCATACACAGCAGTAGTTTTTAGGTCATTAACGCCATCGTCTCTTTGTTGGACTACCTGTAATGATGATATATTCATATATTTTGGATCATTCTTTTCAGGTGACTGTGTCAGAGCATCTCCCAGCTGGCAGTGTTGTTGTCACAGTAACAGCTACTGACAATGACTCTGGGGAGAATGGGAAGATTACCTACAGAATAATGTCAGCAACAAGGGGTATCTTCCACATTGACCCAAACAACGGTAAGGTCACTGTGTGCTCATTTGTGGTCGTTTGTAACCATTTTCTAACCAGCGCTTAATTACCCGTCATAAAAACATTATCCCCTGAGGCTCTTTTAGATGCATAGTTGGGGTTTGGATATGCAATATGCATCCTAAAATATTTAATCAGTTTGCTCACTGAGAGCCGTTGAAGGCTAGATTTAACATTATTTGCCGCAGATGTTTTGTTTTAGATAACATCTAGAAATAAGTGTGTTATAAAAAGGACTTTTTCCCCTCCAGCTGTTCTGTCTGCTCTCTCTTCACCTCTTCCAAGATGATATTCTGTAGCCTGGAATATGTTCTTTCCATCCAACATGTGTGCTTAATCCAGCTTCAGTGTTTGAAACATGTAATTACAATTTAATGAGCACTTGTTTCATTAATTTTTTATTTATTTATTTTTTAAATAATAGACAACCCTGTATTGTGAACATCGTTGAGAATCAATATAATGAGCACTGGATTTTATGTAATTCTAAAGCTTCTCTTTCTATGACCATATCCAAGTCTCTGACAGTTCCTCCTTTTTCCTCACAGGTACCATATTCGTCAAACAAAACATAGAGTTCGATTTTGAGAATCCCTCCATCCTGGTCTTAATTGAGGCCCGCGACCATGGCACCCCATCTCTTTCATCCATCGCTACAGTCCAGGTGCAGGTTTCTGACATCAACGACAATGCCCCCATCTTCCACCAGTCAGAGTACAGAGCCACTGTGTCTGAAGACGGCCTTCCTGGATCTACTGTTCTAACCTTGGAGGCCATGGATGGAGACCTGTCCCGGGACAACTGTGGTTTTGATTTTGCTATTGCTAGTGGCAACTCAGGAAATGCCTTCCAGATTGAGAGCAGTGTGCGCTTCTTGGAAGGAAGGGGTTTCCAGACAGTCGGCAGTCTAATCCTTGTGGAGGAGTTGGACTTTGAAGCCGTGCCCCGTTATAATCTGACTGTTGTGGTATCAGATCGTGGGATCCCTCAGCGGAGCTCCAGCGTACCTATCCTGATCAGCATTACAGACGCCAATGACAACCCTCCAGCTTTCAGCCGAGCAGAGTATAGTGTTGTATTGAATGAGGGTGCAGCAGCCGGGACAGAGATCTTGCATCTGTCTGCCACAGATCCAGACTCCGCTCCCAATGGAGAGGTGCAGTATTCCATAAGCTCAGGGGATGAGAAAAGCCTTTTTCAGGTGGATCAGTGGACGGGAGCCTTGAGACTGCAGAGACCTCTGGACAGTGAGACCCAGTCGTCACATCTGATTGTTGTCCAGGCCACTGATGGTCAAGGGCACTACGCTTTCGCCCCAGTCAGTGTAGAAGTAAAGGACATCAACGATAACCGACCATTTTTTCCCCTCAAAAAAGTTACCGCAAGCATCAGGGAAAACCAACCCAAGAATGCCTTAGTCACCATTCTGCATGCAATCGACCGTGACAGAGGTGTTTTCGGACAGTTAAAATACTTCATGTTAGACAACCCTAGAGAAGGAAGGGATGTTTTCCTTGTCAACCAAACTTCTGGAGAAGTGCGGACACGCTCAGTTTTTGACTTTGAAAAGATAAACTCCTTCTACTTTGCTGTTGTTGCCATGGATGCTGGCAACTACTCTGCAACTGTCACAGTACAGGTTTATGTAACAGGGGAGGATGAATATGATCCTGTATTCACCTCATCAGAGTTCTCATTCGAAGTGCCTGAGGGAGCAAAGAAAGGTGAGATTATTGGCAAAGTACAAGCCAAAGACGAGGATGGAGGTGTGGATGGTGTTGTTCTCTACTCACTGTTAGAGAGTTCACCTTATTTTGAAGTTCACAAATCAACAGGAGAAATATCCTTAAAGATGGACAGCCATAGCAGACATGTCAGCCGCTCGAAAAGAGAAGTGCGTCAAATGACACTAGACGTGACTGCTCACAGTCCACTTGAGACATCCCGCATAGCAGTGGCCAAAGTTGTACTTGATGTGACCCATACAAATTTTGGTCTCAACACAGACATGAACATGCTGCTTGTCAGTGTTATTGCTGTTTCACTTGGGACCATAGTCATACTAATAATAATTGCTGTGGCACTATTTTTTATCAAATTAAGACGGCGGAAGAAAGACCAAAAGACACATGGACGAACTCCAACGTCTGGCACCATGATGCACAGGTTTGAGGAAACAAAAATAGCAGCAAGTGAAATCATTTACCATCAAGCCCTACCTGGATATACCACTGATCAGAGTGGCAACAATGCGGGTCCATATACCCGCGGAGGATCTCTAGATCCATCACACTCTAGTGGCCGTGGCTCTGCAGAGGCAGAAGCAGCAGAAGATGATGAGATCAGAATGATAAACGAATATCCTCGAGTGTCCAGCATCTCCTCCTCCATGCAGGAACGAATCTCAGCTCGAGGTCCAGACTCTGGAATCCAGCAAGATGCAGACCAGCTATCGGATGTGTCTTGTGAGCCTTCAATAGATGCCAGTCAGTGGTTCAAGGGGAAGAAAATGGGCAGCCTAAATGGCACCCTATTATCTGGTCAGGTACCAGTTTACAGGGATGAAGGAGGTGGCTACGTGGGTGTGGGACGAGGACTCAGCATCTCACACCCCAAGGACTACACTTTCCCAGAGGATGGAAAACCTGCTGTCGATGGCTCCCTGACAGCCATCGTGGCCAGTGACGAGGAGCTGAGGGGCAGCTACAACTGGGACTATCTTCTAAACTGGTGTCCCCAGTTCCAACCCTTAGCTAACGTTTTCACAGAAATAGCACGCTTAAAGGATGAAACAGCTCCTCCTCATCCTCGAAGGTCATTTCACAAGGCAAAGGCTGAGTCAAGAATTGACCCCCCACCTCTTATAACCTCCGTGGCCCACCCCGGGGCCAAAACTGTACCTCCAAAGCCTGCAGTTGGGAGGACATTCCCACATCTGGCATCTTTACGGAGATCTCCCATCAGCGGTGAGGGATCCATCTCCTCAGTTGCCATGTCTCCAAGTTTCTCCCCCTCTCTGTCCCCACTGGCAGCACGTTCTCCAGCAATCACACCCTTTAGTGTTTCTCAAGGCCCCTCAGCCTCCATAATCAGCACAACGGAACACAATCTTGAACACAGTGAGGAGGCAGAGCTAAGAATTTAAATTATAGAGTTGAACTGAACTAAAGCCGAGTCATTTCTGCCCCATATTTGTTCTACTGTATGACCGCAGGAGCTGCAACATCCACTGAGTCAATGCTGTTCTCATTTTTTCAGTCCAAATAGCCAAACAAGAGGTGCTTAATGAAGGCTGGCATTCATCATTGACAGGCCAAATGGACTATGCCTTTTTTTTTTTTTTTTTTGAGAAACTCCTCTCCTGTTGATCAGTGTTAATTTGCACATTCAAATGGGGATTCACTTATGATGTCAATATTTTGTACAAAATCATTGTCTTTATTTTTATACTCACATGTGGCTCCTGAAAAAGAAGTGGCATTAAATTGTCAAAAGGTTGTTAAAACCTCAGAATATATTTCTATATTTGTATATTTGTAGCTTGTACTGTATACTTGTTTGTACTGTAAGTTGGTTTTATCTCATGTTATTCTTAACCTCGGTTTTAAATGAAGCTCTGCATTAATGCTTTATGAAGTGGGATTTTTCTAACAGATTATTGTAAATATTTATAGTAGGAGAGACATTCTTGCTCAAACAAATGAAACATCAGTCGGAATAGACTATTGTATGATCAGTTTTTCTAGGGTCCAGTGTTTGATCTCGCATCAAAAGGTGATCATGAATGTGAAATACTGTAAACTTGTCTTAGTCCTCAACACACGTTCCTTCATTTTCTGCAAAAGAAAATGAAACTTGACATCCAATGATCCTGTCCTTCAGGTACCCTGGCTTTAATTTATCACTACAAGCCTTACTGGTTCTCATTTTTCATTGTGGAACAAAAACTCCTGTGTCGGAAACCGCAGTGTAGCTATGTGGTATAGTAAATTGTTTGCTCCATCAGCAACCTAATCATTCCAGAGAATGTAAGCAGTTCTTGGTCATTTTTCTTTTCAGTAAAGCTATAAAGTAACATCTTTACCCACTTTCTGTCGATATACATTTTGTTGTAAAAAAAAAAAAAAAAGAAAAAAAAGAAACTTGTTTGAAAGTGTTATAATTGTTGCTTTGAAGCACTATAAATAATAGTGATTAAAGAAAAAGCCAACAAATGTTACAGAAAAATGATGGACATATGAAAAATGTGTATTTATGAATGTTCAGCCCCACCAGAGAATGTTTCCTCAGCTAATGAAAAAAAATATACAGGACATGTTCAGCCATAATTTACATAATGCTTTGACAGTGATTCTTGTGCCATGAATGCGTTTTTGATCATAATTATGTTTTGGCAGCCTTTACAAAGTAAAATAATTAGTCAGGCATTAGGTATTTGCAAAAGTAACTGCTCTGCCAAGGCAAGAACTAAGTACATCCTTCCATTTATTTAGAAGGAATCATGTTTTACACCTGTGATAACATTATGTTAAACAATACTAATATTCTTTAGTATTCTAATTTATTATATGGTAGATATCAGAAGTTGAGGGGTTTTGTTAAATTATTTACAGGGATGTAATTTTGACCATGGCCAAATATATATGAACACTACCTACGTGATAGACTGAAGGTACCTTATTGTGTGTATTATTTTCTATTGAACAGTGTTACCTGCCTCTTATGTCTCATTTCCAACTGTGCATATAATGGTGCCATAGAGAAGAGAAAGTTCTCCATGTGTTCACACATTTCATTAGTCCTGTCCAGAGAAATGTTTTGAGCAAAGTGCCTGATTAAAGTACTTCTGTGAACACAGTTCCACCTTTGTCACCTTTTGTCTCCGTACTTTTTGATGCTAATGCATGAAAATGAATCAGTAAGTAATTAAGTAAAAATGTACCATTAAGCAGCCAGAGGAAAATGTGCTACTTTAGACAAAACCGTTATGATTATTTCAGCCTCATTTTTGCCTCTATTTTGTCTGATATGTTTCTGACATTTTTTTCCTGCTAAAATTTACCAGGAAAAATAGATGAGTTAGGACCGTTAGCTGAGCTCTAAAGGGGAACTTTAACAAAGAGTAAACACAGGATTATTAGTTGTGTATTATGTGCTTATGCGGTGTCACAAGATTTATTTCCTAACCAACATAGACAGATAGATAGAGAGAGAGATAGAGAGATAGAGAGATAGAGAGATAGAGAGATAGATAGAGAGATAGATAGAGAGATAGATAGATAGATAGATAGATAGATAGATAGATAGATAGATAGATAGATA
>JAPQRQ010000006.1:27237424-27256847 GCA_037367365.1 Apogon talboti | reverse complement strand
ATAGTTCTGGACACCGGTGGATGTTTGGGTCTTTATGGGTTAATTTTAGTCATCAGGTCGTCAGTGACAGTCTAGTTATCGAGACATGTAGAGTATGCAAATATAAACTCAAATTAACCAAAATATGACCTCAGACTTTTGGTTTTGTACCATCTTCTTTAAACACAGATTGCACCTCTCTCTACAAACTCATTGTGTGCTCCAGTTAGAATTTGTTATTTTTCTGTCAGCGCTCTGTTTCATGCCGTTGTGCGTGGGTGTCAACGACAGGCACGGAAGAGCCTCTTGAGTTTCCATTAAACACTGATGTACAACATGCATTGTGCACTTCATTTTTCTGCTGAGCCACTTGCTGACTCTAAAGGTCAAATTATCCCATCTGTTTGAGTGTTGTGTCTTTAATGGGGAAGCTTTCAAAACAGTACATTACTGTGTTATGAAAAATCAGCTGGTAGAAGTCACAAATGAAAATGTCAACAAATACGAGGCCCTGCTCAGACCTGGCATCCCGAGTGATCCGACTACAGTTGGACAGCGCTAATGCACAATGTGAACGCTCTCAGGAAGCAAATTGTTATCTGATTATACATTCAGATGTGGGACAGGAATGCATATTCTCTTGGCGGTATCAGGTGACAGACTGAAGGACTGTCTACTCCGCTGACGTCCTCTGTATAAGTGAAGCTCAGAGCAACAATCACATCATACTGAAATGTATTAAAAATGTCTGAAAGCTTTAGAACATCCATAAAGATGCATTAAGAGAGTTTCATGTGTGTAGTGCTGCCCGGGCACTCAGGAACAACGCACTGGAACGATGCTCAGCCACATTTATATCTCAATGAGGAAAAAAATGAATAACTGCAATTTGCATAATCCCCATATACATACTTTGCATTTGTCATTCATGCAGCATTCATTTAACAACCATAACGGTTATAAGTTCATTCCCAACCTCTTAGAGACTACAAAACAGTCCACATTAACCCATAAAGACAAAGTGCTACTTCTGTGGCAGTTCTCATATGATTTTTTCTTCCAAGTTTATCCTTTCTGAAGTGATTTATTACCATTTATTGTAATATCATCCTCTGTGTTTTGCATTGTTTCAGTGAAAATCATGTATTTTATTATATTTTATTTACTGATCACGTAGATGTTAATAAAAGCTCAGATTAAAGTTGAGGGTTATTATACCAGAAACAAAAATAAGTGACTTTTTCAGCAAAATCTATCATTAACTGAACATAAAATAAGTGCCTCCATCTGCTATCATTGATCCAACTCCATGGGTTTTACTGGTGAATCATTGTTGTAGAAGATGACGGTGTTTCCACGGTAACTACAGAGCCTCTGAACGTCCAAATGGGTCATATCTGATGACCATGAAAAGATGACAAACTCCATTTTACACCAATTATTTACATGTAATGATAGGATTAGTGGATCAAAAGTTATTAAACAGTTGTTTGGGTCTTTGTGGGTTAAGTATTTGCAAAACAACAGGTAGATCTGAACCCAAGCTTCCACCTATAACATAAGCAGATAAATTCCACTGCCAGGCTTGTGTTTATAACTGACCATTTTCAACTGGATCGCTCCGGCTGCATGTGGATTGCAAGTCTAAATAGGACTTGAGTGTAGCTGACACAACACTAGGTAGCTGTTATTCCTTGTGGGTTTCTACCACCAATAAAGGATTCCATTAAACTGTTTAAGCCACATACCTTCTGATGCAAAATTCAGTGGGGAAACTAAGTGCAAGACTGCATTTGCGTATTCAGTAAAGTCTAGCTTTAATGCAACTGGGAGAAATGGGAGAAATGAAATTACCCTACACTGCGTTGTCACCCCCCACAGGTGTTTTCACTTATTTTAGTTGAGCAGAACTCATTTCCACTCTCCGCTGTGTGTAGGCCATACATGATTGATGTCTCACCAAAGTTCTTGTTAGTCTTGTCACTCACTATATTCTTTTTTTTAAGCACATTAAAGTTTGAAAAAACTTTTGGGTAACAGGTTTGGTGACTTTACATAATTTTTTATTTTTTTTTTTAACATATTTATTTATCACTTTTAAGGTGAGACACTGCAGGCAAAAACAGATTTTTTCATGCAGTGGTCAATTTTGAGATTGTGGGCTAGTTTACTCCTTCAATATGTGTTCTTTCAAGCTGCTATAAAGAACACGTTGGAAATATACATTGAGATGTTTATTTGATTACAGTTTGTTTACTTGCAGCAGTAAGTTTTTCTTGAATTTACCAAGAAGTTAGCATTACAAACCAACGTGCTGACTTTCGTATGTTTTCTGAAGTCTGTTAT
Source organism: Apogon talboti (assembly GCA_037367365.1). NCBI lineage: Eukaryota > Metazoa > Chordata > Actinopteri > Kurtiformes > Apogonidae > Apogon > Apogon talboti. The sequence continues at coordinate 27,254,522 of JAPQRQ010000006.1, read as the reverse complement.
GTCCAGTATCGTTGTAAAGCTCTGAGTCTCCTACACAACACTATGTAACCCAAATAAGGGCATTTCCTTTCAGTCACTAACCAATCATGAAACAGGGGTTTAATGCTTATGACGAAATCTCAATGGCTACAATGCATATTTTAAAAGCCCGTTTTCTCAAGATGAGTTTTTTCCTCATACTCTCAGACAGAAATCTCCACTTCAGTAGCACTTACAGACACCAAACTTTCCAGTTTGACTCTATCTATATGTTAAAGTCTTTTACAGAGGGGTTTGTTCATATGTCATTCATAGCTTGAATTATATAACATTTTATTCCTAAAAACATAGTGACAATTGATTTTTTTTGTGGCTGTTGACTGTATTTTCTGATTTATGGAGTGATAAAAAGAGATGTCAAAAATTCCATCTGTAAAAGGCTTATGTCATCCAATGTTCAGATTTCTTTTCTGGAAAGTTATGCAAATTTGCACATATTTATTGAGATAATGTCTCATTCGCATATTTAAACATAATATTTCATAAAACTTGTAAAACAAAAAAAATATTATCTTACTGTAACTAATCAACTACGGAAGTTTCATGGCAATATCTAATAAATATTTTTTTTACCCTATTTACCTGGGGGTGTCTCGCCTTAAGTTATACTGAACATTTGAACATTCAATTTCAAAAGTATTAAACATGGCCCATTCTTCCCAACCCCTCATCTTCCCACCCCTGGTCCTGCATGACATACTTTCTCTGTCCATGGCGCAATAGTGATAATAACAACATTATTATTGTCACATCATGAGTCTTGATATTACCACCATTATTCACAATGACATGAATAGTAATAAAAATAGAAATAAAACACTCATAAAACAAAAAAGGTAAAAAAAAAATAAGTGAAAGGAAGAAAAACAATAACAAAAAAATAGTAGACAAAACTGCTTATTCACAATTACATCTTACAGGCAAAATGTGGACGTGGTGTTATTATTATTATTAGACAGTACACAAGTATATAAGCACGCCAAAAAACGTGTGTATGGGAAAACTGCACTAAAAGCAATTTTTGTAGTTTAGAAGTTTAGAGTGTTTTCAGTTTTTTTTAAGTATTTAACTTTAACTCTCTCTTCAGAGAAGTGGATAAAACACCTGTGTGCCAGACTTTAATAGGAACTATGGGAAATAAAAGTGGTGCATGTTATGATATTAATTTACGAATTACTGAAGTTAAGGATATAAGTAACAACACTGCAGAGTACAGGATTTACAGTTTTACTCCCCAACTCCTCTTTGCTTTATGACCTTCATAGCAAGCATTCTTCTCCTCTTTACAGCCGTAGTGTCTGTATACATCGCATAGCAACAATAGCTGAACGTCCACAAAAATACACCATTGTGTCTGGATTCCTGGGTCTCATTCTTCATCTCTGAGATCTGAGTTGCCCTGGGTTCGTCCAGTCTAGTAGGAGGACCTCTGCTGTAAATCAACGCTTTACCCAACGACAGCGTGGTGAGTGTGGTGGGAGCCAAGTAGTTTGAACTTCACTTCTCCAGCCGGGTGTCTGGAACGAGCCCAGCTACTGAGAGAGCTCCAAACAAGAGAGGTCTACTTCAAGTGGAAAGTATTTTAGCCTACAGACCCATCTGCTTTTACTTTGATTCCACATCTAAATACGTAGATAGTGTCTACTGCATGTGGACAATTATGTGTTTTACACTGCATCTCACTTCCAAAATTTCGATGTTATGGAGATTTTCTCTCGTCATTATGGGCTGTTCACGATGCAAAGTCGCCTCGTATCTTGCAGTAACACACTCAGAGTCTCATAACATTTATGGCTCATAATTGCAAGACTTTTTACTGCTTATAGGAAACTATTAACTTTGAAACTTGAAACTCAGATGAAAATGTCATTGATACCCCCAGAAATTGCTTGCTTGTTCCTCCGAGTCCTCGGCATATAAATAGAGTTTAGTGTTGCCATAAAAATAATTCACATGAGGACTAACGTTTAATCTAACACGATGCCTTCACATATGGATTATGTTAAATAGTTTAAATGTATGTTTATTGTATTAAAAGTTTAAATGAAAGCCCATTTAGGTGTGTATGCGAATGTGAATGGGTCCTTTTAAGAGACGATGCTTATGTTCATATTAATTGCGAATAATTTTTTACAATCATTGTTCTTAGATCAAAGTAATGAAACTTTAGGAAATGTTGTAAGTGTCATATAATGTCCTCCTTAGTTCCATGGGTTTGTTAACAGCAACATATAAAATAACACAATTCTTCAAATTCTGTGCCTTATTTCTGTTTTCAGCACTTTTCTTGTGATTACTATGCTGATGATGTACAGTATGTACTGTATGTGTGCCACATTGTTATAACTCAGGTCAGTTCTATTTAGTTTTATTTATATAGTGCCAATCATAATACATGATTATCTCAAGGCATTTCCCAAATTCAATTAAGGGCTAAGAAAGACTATATAGTGAGGAAACCCAACAAATCCTCCAGGAGCAAGCCCAAGGTGACAGTGGAGAGGAAAAACATGTTTTACAGAAGGAGAAACCTCTGACTCTGGGTAGACAGCCATCGACCACCTGGGGTTAGAGGAGAGAGAGAGAAGAACGGTGGAGAGAAAGAACAACAAACAGCACAGATACTGGACGACAGGCAAACAGTGGGTAGAATGGAGTCCAGAAGCAAGCAACAGAAATGGACAGAAACAGAACCAGAGATACCAGGAGAAAGGAATAGGAACACACACACACACACACACATATATATTATACATATATATATATATATATATATATATATACACACACACATACATACATACATAGGACAGTCCCACAAATCTGGTCTGTGGCTGCAGAACCTGAGCTTCACAATAACTCCATTAGGGGACACTACAATATTATATCAGTAGCTTTCATCTGTTTTACCAGCAGCCTGTAAGGTACATATTTTTAGTGCACGGTACATGTGGGATGACTGTTAGTTATAAAGGAAAAGCAAGCCCAACATCTCTTTAGAAAGACTTGAAAACATGCGAGTACTATTCTGCCCATTTCCCACATGCCCCTAGATACAGATCAAAAGTGGATGCAGCTATAGCCAGATAAAGTTACAACATTATAAATAATTTAATGTCATTTTCTATTTATAAAACATTAACTTGTATTAAACATTTGATGATGACTGACTTAAAAGGATCATTGCAGTCAAACTCTCAGCGGTTGTTAATAACATTACAGGCTGTTTTAAGTTATAGATAGCTCTGACTGAGCTCTAACTATGCAACATCATCTCCACACTCGGCTCTTTCTGGTGAGTGTATTATTCATTCTCGATGCTATAGGTTAAGTGGAAGAATTTTGCTTTTCTGTGGTGCATCACATTCAGTAGTCTTGCAAAGTTATGTACTACTTTATTAGTTTTTATGCAAGTTTTTCCTCTCAGTTGGCTGTAAATGCACACAGGGAACTAATGTCGCTAGATGCATACTGTATTTTAAGACAATGTTCTTCCGCTTTTACTTCTGTTCTTTGTCTGCCATTCTGGCTTCTATTTTCTATCATCTATATAAACAATTCTTTATCAGGCCAAAAAGCATCTGCACAATCTGATCTGAAAGTAATTTTACTAAATCTTTGTTATGTAGAAGCATTTGACAGATTAAAAAAAAAGGAGTTACGAAACAGTAATCCATCTGTGAACCCACAGACTCTGACTGAAAAATTAAATAATGTACCAAGTGAAAATCAATCCAGTGAATGTACAGTCTGCACTTGAATTGGGAAAGTGCAGCACTAGAGTTGAATTTCCCGTGGTTGTTGAAGCCTCAATGGTCTGCCCTTGGAGTTTTTTGATGAGAAAGGGCGTCTGATTTGCAAATGTGGTTGAAAACTTCAAAGACTATCTTTAGTATTCACAGAGTGGGAGGTGAACCATGTCTCTTCTCTTAAAACCTTACCAAGGTTTTGACTTTTCATCGTTTCTTACTGCTGGCAAACTTTTTTTCTAACCCATTCCTCTCAGGTTATTCTTTAAACATTTAAATGAACTAAAATAAACTACGGATCTCATAACTCCCAATGAGCTTTAAAATATACTGTGGGGAATTTTCTGTTCAGACTGACTTATCTGGTCCTCCCAACATTGTCAGTTACAGGTATTTGTGAAAATTTTTATAGAAATTTGGACATATTTTGGAGTGGTGCAACTCTCAGCGCCGCAAGTATTGGAAACAAGCTGACAGTGTCCTTTCTGTCAAAGTGTATCTTCTTGTATGTGTAATTTGAGTGTCAAAATAAATTGGGGGAATATTTTGTCTGTTATGACTGAATCCAATGCCTCTTCAGAAATAATGAGTGTTTCCAAAGTCAAGTAACACTCAGCACCTCCATGAAAAATCATAATGCTCTACACTCATAGACTGTAAAGGTATAGACTTACATTCACCCACAACATTAGCACTGTCAAGCCCAAGGAGAAACATGATCAATGCAGAACTTGCTCTACAACAACCCCATGAAACAGCGGATGCAAAAACGCGATAAGTGCAACAGACTGATAACAGTATTTTTACCCTTGCTAAAAGTATTATGTGGATAAAGTACACAATCTGCTACAAGAAACTCTTGTTCGATTTCCTGTGGGCTTATAAGAAACACAAGGAGCCCGACGAAGAAGGTTTAATACAAGGCACTTTAATGACTGTTGGTAGTGTTATATCTTAATGTGCAAAGTAGTTAAACCACTGTATAAAATATATATATGGTGTCCTAAGCTGCAGTACTTTTACTTCCACTGGCTTCCTCTGCAATAGATTTTTTTCCTCTAAATGTATAAGCCTACAGATTTCTAATTTCAAACAGATTTATATATTACTTTGAACACTGCAAGACACCAGTCAGGATGTACTGTACCTAATAAAAAGTGTAGAAGCCTGGCAAAAGTTGGACTTTAGCTGTTCGTGCAGAGCGGAGTTGTACTTGAGCCATTAACCAAAGCAGGCACATCTGTGGAGCAGCTTGTACCTTAATGAGCGACAGAGTTTGGTGTGCAGGGCTTTGAGAAGGTACAAAGAGGCTCACTGGTCTGAGGTGACAGAGAGTAAGAAACAGATCTTAATCAACACATTTCACTTTCCTTCACACCTCATGTCAGTTTCCATGGTTTAAATGTCAGGAGTCAACAGGTGCTCTTCTACATACCGCATGCCAAAAGAATCATGTACTACGATATGTGATGAAAAATACAGCCTCTATGTGAGAACCATAGACGGTAGGAGGAACCATGATGTCACCCATTACTTTCTAAAACTGACTGTGATTCGGGCCAACATGATTTGTCACAATGCTGGCTTTTTGAAGCTTGAAGTGACCATATTTGGACAAAAGGGGCAGGGCTGTAAGAATGTGACGGGTCAGAGGCAACTGCGAGGGGTTATAGATGTGCTGAAGCTGAACACTACCTTAATGACCTGGTAAAATGGTAAACTGAGATGTAATTAATGGATCCACCAGATCATTTATTATAAACAAATGAGACCAGAACGACTCCTTCTGGAGCAAAAAAAAAAAAAAAAAAAACAGTTCGTAGTAGGGAGTAGCACTTTTCAGATTCCTCACAGTAAATAGTAAATGAAGGGCGGGGCTGTGTGCTGAAGAACACTGATTGGTTGCAGCATTCCACACTTATGGTCATGCCATAATATTTTTCCTAATCAATGTTACAATACATTTAATACTAAAAATCAACAACGCAAGTTCAGGAGAAAAACACAGCACAGCTCATTATCAGTGACTCAACCTGTGGGGAATTCTGGCCTGGAAGGTGATGCCGAACTGCAGATCAGAAGACTTAAAAGGAATTAAAATGGCCATTTATCTTAGATATTTTGCCAGGAAAGTTTTAAAAGATTGACAATTATTAACTGAGTTTGCCAAAGCGACTGTATTCAATGAGTTTCCTACATCATCTATCTATCTATCTGTCTATCTATTTTTCTTTCTTTATTTCTATCCATCCATCCATCCATAGCTGGAACTTCGATGAAAGAAGTTAAACCTGAGACACAGAACATTGCATGACAAAGTAAAGTAAACAGCGTGAGGGGAACTAAACAACAGGCCTTTCGTGCATACTCTGACCACAGCCTCTGTATATGCCAACCAAAGGTAGCATTCATGCAAACAAAATTAACAACTGCTTTAACACTTGAGTGAAAATGCCAACAAGGCCTCGTGGGATTTACAATCCTTAAATTGCACCCTCAGTTTATTTGCGGCCTCTGACTGGTTGTCCCTCTGATTATGCAGGTGAATTTAATTGGAAACATCAGAGCAATTGCAAAGCCTGTATTTTATGGGGTGTATTGCTCTCACGCCATCCCCGAGGTCATTCTGCTCGTCATAGAAGTGGTGTGCATGAGTGAATCGAGCTTAAAAATAAAAATGGATGGGTAGAGGGTTTAAGAGTCAACTCTCACTTACAAATAACACCCAGAAGTTTGCTTTTTTTTGCTGTGACGTGTTAATATTTTTCTCTTCTCAGATATCTGAGTCTTAAAAAATAAAAAATAAAAAATTCCACTTGACAGTTCTGGTGTTTATCCTCAAATAAAAGCATCCAAATTGAAAAAAGAATTGAAGCAGTATTTATGCCACAAGTGATTAATCATGAAAATACAGCAGCAGTCAAAAAATCATTATAGAGAAATGTGAGGCGCTCCTCTAAATAGTGCCTCTCACACAAATCAATTTTACTTACTCTTTTGGTAAAAACTTTTCAAAGGGTAAATTTATCATTACTCTCAGAACAACAATCAATTAAGGAAAAGACTATAAACATGTAAACATTTCACTGTTGACACAGAATCCAAGGATACAATATGATGATGAATGGCCTGTTTCTTTAAGACAGCAGTGATTAAACCACCAACTGGCACATTAAAGACAGCATAAAAAAATTATTTCCATATGCCCTATTATGTAAAATCTGAGTGGTGATTTTAATTCCCATGGAATAAGGATGCAGGCAGCTCTGATTTGCCATGTATTTTGGGTCTCTCTGTTTCACTCCAATACTTTTGTTTGCTGTTTCAGACAACAGAGGATTGTGTGGATGAGGATGAATTCCCACCCAGCATCTGGAAGCATGTTTAATGACCATTAAAAAACAAGATACCGGTAAATTACTGTATTCCCTAAAATGACACGGGAAGGGAGGGGCACGCTGTGGTTTGGGTCTCACGCTTCCTTCACATGCTTTCCCTGGGTTTGTGACACGCAGTACTTTCACAGAGGAGACCCCGCCTGAGACCTTTAAAATTTAATTCGACCTTGTTCTTGTTCGTTGGCAGCGTCACATTTGCATTCTTCTATGTGAGAAATGTCGATCCCTGAGCGAGCGCAGGGAGAGAAAGCATGACAACTGAAAGGTTTGAACTGGTGAATGTCATGAATCTTACTGCTGTTTATCACATTACCATGCTCCAACATGAGATAATTAGGCATTAAGATCTCATTTAATAAGCATTATGTGCCGTTACGATGGTATGCAAATCTGGCGAGTAACTGTACATAATTTCCATTACCTCCGCTCTGAAAAACAAATTCAAGTCTCAGCACCAGCAGGGTGTTTTTGTGGCCCATGAATAATGGGGGGGTCAAAGGTACCGGAGCTAGAGGATGTTGAGTCAGTCACTCTCTTTTACATGGTAAGTCAAAACATACCCTTTCAATTATTCACTCACCAAAGTGGAACTGAAGTAGCTGGCCAAACACTGAAATATTCAGCTTTATTACATTTACATTTCTGTGACTTTAGTACCTGCCCCAACCCACTGGGTCAGTTAGAAGTCAATCTCGACTCAGTTTGTTTATTCAAGTTAAAGCTTACATATTTTCTTTCAATGGAAAATCTTTAATCCAAACTTGAGCTTTTCCAAACTTGATTATTTTTAGATGGAAGCGGTGGTTTTTAGACCCTTGTTGTGTTTGTTTGTGATGCTGCACACAGCTTTGTCCAGCATTATGTCCAAAAACCTTTGGCAAGAGGATCAAAAGACAGGCCCACATCTTGCTGTCAAATAATCTGTAACATATTGATTTGTTGATGAAGAGAGACGCGGACTTCATCGTGTTAAATTTTGTTGTCTTTGATCTTGAGCCTGCAGTAGTCAGACAGGTAGCTGACATACACAGGGCTGAGAAAACTGTCGATGACGATGAGTCGACAACAATGATGATGATGATGTTGATGCTAATGATGATAATGATGATCATGACACATTAAAGGATGAGAGTTTTGCCAGGGGAAAACAATACACAGGGGTTCCATTGGAGTTCCCCATCCTGTTTCCTCCATTCATTCTGCAGCAATTATAGAAAAAAAAAAAAACAACTCCTACATTTGGAGACCATGTGCACTTCTCAAACATCCCTGATTGAAACAAATGAGGCAAATAATTGGAAGTGTGGTCAGTTTACTGGGGTGAGGTCTGTCTCAAGGCCTTTCACATCTCAAAACAAACGACTGTATTTACACAATTTGATTTCAAGAGATCGCAATCAAAGTAACAGACAGAACCCAACAACCTCCCTATTAATGATTAATAATACTCAAAACATTGGGGGGGGGGGGCAGGCAACCAAACAGACTCACTGATGGAGAATTATTAGCCCCACCAAGAAGTTGTGTTTTTGTTACAGTTATTTAGTTTATTAGTTAGTCTACGTGTCAGTGAGAATACATTAAAATGACAGCAACAAGTTTTGTGTAACTCGTTGGACGGGTTTGGACATGAGGAAAGGACAAACCTATTGACTACTGACAGAAAAATTGAGGAACCTGTACTTTTTTACTTCCCCCCCCCTTTTACTAACATCATTTCATAGTTTTCTTGAATATGCGAGTCTTGGTGTCCATTAAATAGCAGAGGTATGCACTACACGTCTTGTTTTGTGTTTTACTGGTTAGATGTAGTTTGTACTTTAGCACTATACTACATTTCTCAAATCGTCCTTAACATTTGCACAACAATAACAGATTGTCATGTAAACAGTTCCTGTTTGGCATTGTAATTATTCTCTAAACAGTTTGTACAAACCACATAATGCATTACCTGTAAAAGCCACATAAGTATCTCCAAGCGCTTAGTTTATCTCTCTAGAATAAATATTTCTGTCAAAGAACATGTCAGAGTCACCAGGATAACAGACCCTTGTGCACTGTACACCAGCAGTCATCTACAGAATGCTGCACATGTGACAACAGGCTCTGTATTCTCCAGTGTAGACAGTAGCCACGGCTGATGAGGACTGCAAACGCACAAGTTTGTACTTTTTCTCCAAGGCTTTCAAAGTGCAAAGCTACAGATTGCTGAACATATGGATTCACATTTACATCTTTACTGTTTGCATTATAATTTGTTGATAGACCATATCATTGTGACATAGAAAAGACAAGACTGAACATGAGGTGCAAAAGTCTTAGACCACCTTTACTTAAGTCCTTTGACACTTTTTTGCAAATTTACATATTCATTTCTCAGTTTCTTTATTAAGATGCAATAGAAAAATGCAGGAAATGCGTGTATAGTATTAAAAATACACAAAAAAATCTGAACTAAATGGCTTCTACAGACAAAGGTCAAGACCTGCATTTATATTTATTACATCTTAAACTTTCTTGGATCAACTGTGTGAAAATTTTCTTAAAACAAACAAACAAACAAACAAACAAACAAACAAACAAACAAAACCTTGTGGTACAGAACATCCCAGAATGTGACTTGGACTTGCATCTTTTTTACAGTCAAAGCATGTTTACCATAGAACATTTTATATATTGTAGATATTTTAATTAAATTAAATCACATTTTTTATATTACTTACATATTTCCATTATATTCTGGTTGTATAACTCTTGATACTGAGATTGAGAAATGCCTGTGTATGTAACTTTGATACAACAACATATTTAATGGTGGGCCTAAGACTTTTGTACAGTACTGTAGGACACGCAGGTACAAAAAAATCAAACTGGTAAATTTGTGCACTTTTTGACAATATAAGGTATGTTATTATTTATGAAAATGAAGTTTAAATAGTCGTTCAACCATTTTGCATGTAATGTGCTGATGGATAGAGGTTTTGCAGGGTCGATTAAACACACATTTTAATCAGTATGGCTTAAGAAAGTAATGAGAAGAAGAATCTTTGTCAGTATTGTACATATGGACATGCAACATACAATAAAATTGACCCTCTGTATTTCATCACTTACTGAATATGCAGGAACATACCACAGATTGCAGACTAGACTAGATTAAGTGCATTGCCCAAGGGCACATCACACCAAGGGCCAACAATTTTTCTGTTAAGGATGTAGGAAACATTAGATAAATTGCATGAATGAATGAGAAGTTTATTTCAAGTCATGCACAAGTGATTAGAAGTTCTAACAAATTCACCTCTGATCTAAGACATAAAATGCACCAAAAAGATTTTGAAAAGCTGCTGCATCTGTTAATAGGGTTTTAGTGACATCTTCAGGAAGCTGGTCGTAATGCGGTTTAGCTCCTGGACGCGGTTTAGAGTACGTCAGCACTGCACGACGTGGAAGATGGAGCGGGGGGAGGAGATCCAACAGCGATGCTACGTTAAAGGTATTATCCTTCAAAATAAAAGAATGCATTTACAAAAGACGCATTCTGACCCTCAATGGGATAATGACATACAAAAAACAAATGACAGAAATGGCGATACTATATTTCCTAAACGTTTTTCTTTCTGAAATTCTGTTCTGTGCTTTGAGACGGAATAAAAAAATGAGACGAACTTTTATTTTGAAGGGACATAACTAAAGCTGCTGGCTGGCTGGATGCAAGGATTTTCTGGCTGAATTACATGGAAGAAAGCAGATAACGTGATATTATACGAGGGACAATCATGGATGCAGCAGTGAACGGCATCAATTAAAGGCAACGGCATTGGAATTGTTTGACATTTTCAGGTTGCTGTTTGTAAAAATCGTCTTTTTTCCCCTGTCGGACGGCTGCACTCAGGTTGCTACAGTGGTGAGGAAGCTAGCTGTCAGTGGTAGCGCATTAGCCAGCCACATCAGCACGGCTGAGATTAGCCAGCCACGTTAGCACCAATGTAAGCAACCTGCTGTTTTATGACCAAAACGCACGCTTTCTTACTATACATATGTTACTCTGCAGGCGTGATCCTTTCTTTACTTGTCAGTGTTTGGTGTTGTCTTGCAGAGATTTCATGATGGCAGACAGTATCATGAGCAAAGCTGCTACCATGGAGATCCCCATTAACAGCAATGGAGACACAGGGACCCTGGCAGAGGATGACAGCCTGGAGCAGGTCAGATGGTGGCATTTCCTCCTGCTTCTCTGACAGTGGATTTATAGATGTTAAATATAATGATTCTGTGTTCAGTTGGTGGATGCATGTCTCATCCTTCTATATGACAGTAGAGTCTAGGACCAGGCCAGGAAGGCCAACTTATCTAACCATGCACAGGCCTGCAGCTCTATGTGCAGTAGCATCATCATCAGTACCCTGAAACTAGAGATGATGACTTCTGCAGGAGATAGAAATGACAGTGATTGCTTTAGTCACATCAGTAGGGTTAAAAAAAGACGAAAGCAGTGTCATATTGCATTATTTCACACCTTTTACACCTCAATCACATACTGAATATTACAACTATTATTATAACATTATTATTAAACTGTATTGAAAAAGTTATAAGGATGTTTCTCTTTTATTTTGTATGAGGAGTATTATGTCTGGTTCTATCTCATAGAAAATATATATGAACATTTCCCAGCAGACTTAATTTGGATCACTCACTGACTCACTCACATTCACTGTACTGGGACACCTCTGTTGTTTTTTTCCTGTAATTCTTTACCTTTCTATTTGTGGAGAATCCAAGCTACATTATTCATGTTTTGACTTTGGGTTCTAGAAATCTGTAGACGAGGGCTCATATCTGATGTAGGTAATTTTATCTCCAGATAACATATCGCTGTATACAGCGCATACTGGCAGGTTGGAGTCCTTGTGCTGCTGAAAAATATGCCATTCTGTGCCCTTTCATTCTGCCTAATGTTTTTTTGTGTTGTCCGTATGCTGATTTCCTACTTGTATTTGTTTTGTATTGTAAAGCCATTACAAGGGTAATTTGTGTGTAATAAACCAGAAATTGCAGCATGAAAAGATGGATGGTTTTCAGTTAACATCCAATACTCATCGTCATAGAGCACAGTATTGTATTAAATTCACACCCTGACCAAAATTAATTTAACTGCTTTAGCAAAGCTCAGCAAATAGTTTGAATCTTTCCATTGGACATTTACTGCAGTGTTTCATGTTTCAGATGGAAACAAGTTCTAAGTGATGCAGTGAGGAGCTTCTCATTTCTTAAACAACCATCAGTTTGTAGAAAGCATAAAGATTGGACTGTGTTTCAATGAAAAAAGGTCATGTGGTCTGATGAGTCCAGATTGACCATGTTCCAGAGTGATGGACGCATCAGGGTGAGAAGAGGAGCGGATGAAGTGATTACCCATCATGCCTAGTGCCTACAGTACAAGCCTGTGGGGGCAGTGTTATGATCTGGGGTTGAGTCATATGGTCAGGTCTAGGTTCAGCAGCATGATTTGTCCTGAAAATGATGGAAATAAATGTTGTGACATTAAATAAGCATATTGAATGTGTGTGTTATAATCAAAGCTACAGTATATGTGGCCCAACAAAAAACAATTAAAGGTATTGGAGTGTGGGATTTTTTTTGGCTAGGCTGTGTATATGTTAGTTATGTATCACTTGCAATTGAAGCTCTTTATGATCTCAATCTGTGTTTTAAAAAATACTATTAGACATATTCTCAATTTCACATCACTTCTTCCTGTCCATGCAGAAGATAATGACGTGCTGAATATTTCCTAAACCGTAACATATATTAACTCACACAGGATTTACAACAGGTGATGGTTTCTGGACCCAACCTGAATGAAACCAGCATCGTCTCAGGAGGTTATGGTGGACCTGCAGGGGGCATTATCCCAACCAGCACCATTAAAGGTACGGCTAGCAAATCTGTCCCCCACCCCATCCTGTTTCTACGCTGTTGTTTAAATTTGACAGTATAGATGCAGTTGACTCTGCAAAGAAAGGTGCAATAGGAAGAGTTGCAGTACCTCAGCAAATAACGCCTATAGTTTTGGATCAGTTTCATATGGTTGTTGTTGCTCAGTACAAATGAACCTGCAATTAATTTGCTAAAGTGCTGACAATTCTGGCTCCCAACAGCTTCTGTTGAGCCCATTTTCTGTCTCCGAGCACCGCCTCAGCCCATCTGTCTGAGTAGATCGTAGTCTGCCATGAGCAGTGCCAGAGATCTGACACTACTGTTGGAATCCTTCAGTCTCTGACAGAGGTCAACACGCAGTGCCCCTTTAAGAAACCATACAGAGATCTTAGCCGTCTTGTATTTTAATGTGACACTAGAGAGCTGCTGACCTCTAGTCTGCTGGTTCATATTACAAACATCCATATCTCATAGGGCCTGCGGTTCGCTTCAATCCTGAGTATTTGGACAGAAGACGAGCCCCGGGACAAGGTGGCTGTGTATTGAAGACCCATTTATTTATGTATTTTTTTGTTTTACTAATTTAACCTTTATATGTTTGTCTGTCTTGGATCTTTAAAAGAGGTTTTTGGTATTGCTTGACCAAGGGCATTGTTTGCCGTTTTGCTTGTACTTCTTCAACTCACAGCCTCTGCAGGAAAAATTCTGCCACCTCTTAGAATTAGGAATGCACTAACTCCATACTATAGGGCTGTTACCCAAAATGCTATATCTAATAGGGATATCCTTCCTGTCTTGGTCTGTTGTGTAAAATGCACTTTGGATGACTGTTTTTTGGCATCGCTTGGTTCCGACCATTCATTCCATCCGTAGTTCATTTTCATCTTTTTAATAAATCCTTTCATTTTGCACACAATACCTGCATGATTTACTCTTATAAATGTGTTTTCCTCTACAGAGCATAACATTTTCTTTTGAGCCTAAATACTCTGTTTGTCTGCATATTCCGCTGTCACTTCCTCTCATCCTCACACATTATCATCATCATCATGCCCATTACAGACATCCGCATGAAATCCAGAGGTGTTAGCTTGCCTAGCAGCCAGTCTGCGGCCAGCCGACTTGCCCAACAAACAGACGAACATCCAGGTATCACCGGGCTCATCACCTCTACGTTATACTGTCCCTACTCACTGGTACCATCCATCTCATTTCTGTTATATTCTTGACCGGTAAACTTTCATGTGACGCCGCTTTTTTTTTTTTTTTGCTTCGGTTTCCAGGGTCCTCCAACCATAACGCCAGTAACTCAACTGAGGAGGTTTCTCGTGGCGTGGCGGTGGAAAAACTGGACAGTGTAAAGAAATGGGGCATAAACACATACAAGGTGTGTAGATGCTGACTTTAAAATTACCCCCAGGCAGATTAAAATAAATAAATAAATCACACAAGGCTCATAAAGTCAATTTGAGTTTTTCTACTTTAGATCCACCATTATACAAGGTCAAGGTCAAGTTTATTTATATAGCACATTTACAACAACGCAAAGTGTCCAAAGAGCTGTACAAGGCCATAGGTAAAAATACTAAATATAATAAAAGTAATAAAAGTATATGGATATAAAAAATATGATATGTTAAAACAGATGAATAGTCTCTAAAAATATAACCAGAAGATAAAATAAATCAAAAGTCACACACTTGTATTAAAAGCCAGTACGAGTAGGTTGTGCCATCTGGTGTTTTTATGTTTTAGAAAACGAATATATTTTTCTCTGAGAGGGCGCTTTGAACAACCTATTATTTTGCTTTCCTCAAAAAAACTCCCCTCGGACCTTTTGAAAATAATTTGTTTTATTGTTTCTTTTTGGCTTTGTTTCTAGCTGGATTCAACATAATGTGCCTATTTATGTTCTCAATACTGCAGTGTACCAAGCAGATGTTCTCGGAGCGCTTTGGCAGAGGCTCACGAACAGTAGACCTTGAACTGGAGGCTCAGATTGATGTGTTGAGGGAGACCAAGTACAAGTACGAAAACATCCTAAGACTAGCCACTGCGCTCACCAGTCACTTTCAAAGCATGGTGCAGACACAGCAGGCTTTAGGAGACACCTTCACCGACCTCAGCCAGAAGTCCCCAGAGTTACAGGTAGAGTATTGTGTGATGTAAAAGCCCCTGCACCTGGAAATGCAGTCAGTACATTTAAAAAAAAAAAAATACTATGTTTCTCCACAGGACGAGTTTGGGTACAACGCAGAAACGCAAAAACTGTTATGCAAGAACGGCGAAGCTCTGCTCGGCGCCATCAACTTCTTCGTGTCCAGCGTCAACACCCTGGTCTACAAAACAATGGAGGACACTCTGATGACCATTAAGCTGTATGAAAACGCAAGGTGACAAACGACGCTTTACAAGTTACGGAAGAGATTTTTAATCCGTTGGGGAGTTATTGTCGGGAAAATGACCGGGTCTTTAATATTTTTCCGGCAGACTAGAATTCGACGCCTACCGTTCTGACCTGGAAGAGCTGAGCTTGGGCCCCAGGGACGCCGCCGCCATGGTACGCATCGAGATGGCCCAGCACGAGTACCAAGTCTACAGAGATAAATACGAACGGCTGCGGAGCGACGTCACCATTAAACTGAAGTTCCTGGAGGAAAATAAGGTCTGTGGCTCCTCATTATAGAACAGAAAGACAGGGACTGTGTGGGGTAGAAAACCACTTATACTGTACATAATAGTAACAACGATAACAGTGTGTGTGCATTTATCAATAGAACAGTAAAAAAATAAGAAAATAAGAGAATTCTATAACAATAGTGGTCATAATAGGTATAACTAAAGTAATAATTTTGGAAATAATCCATTTTTGAGGGAAGAATTCTTTAGTAATAATAATAAGAGGAAGTAGAAGGAAAAAAGCAAAAAGTGAGGAACAATAATCTGATAGTGTTGTTAGTGGCAAATTTTTTTGTTTTAAGTAATGATTAAAAAAGATACTTTCTCAAGTCACTGTTGTACAATTGAGGGTATGTGTTAAAGTAACACGAACATTTGCTTTAATTCTACAAACTAATAACAGTATTTCAGTAATTCCAACAAAAAATGTAATTTGCAGAAAATTATGTCTTGTCAAAATTGCAAAATTAAAAAAAAAAAAAAAAACCCCAGTATGTTATAGGGAGAGTGCAGAAGCCAGTATCTGGTGGAATATCCCTGAATTTCAAACACTGCTTTCATGTATTTGGGTTGATCCCCGTGGTTTCTCCAGTCTTTCAGATCACTGTTGGCGCCTTGTCTTTATTCAACGGCTTGTGTCAGTCTTCCTCTGGATCATATTCCAGAGGTTTTCATGGGAATGGTCTCATACTGTCTCCAGAGCTGCATACCCCGACCTTTGTTTCACCTCTCAATCTCAACACAAATGCCTATTTTTATTCTATGTTAATGTTTGAATATAGTATATAGATCCCAATCAGTAAAATAAAGGAAATAAAATGCTGTTTGCAATAATGTCCCTAGTATAAGCAGAATTCTGTGATTCACTGAAATCCATCATCGCTTTCTGACATGATGATTCAAAATAATTAGAAGATCAAGGAAAGTTACTAGTTTCTGTTGTTGCTATTTATGCCAAAAAAAGCATCACACTCTAATACTTTGATTAATTTATGCAATGGCACATTTATTTCTGTCTAAAGTTGCATTAATTTTTGGCCAAGGTCTTGTTTTGATAATGGGAGAATCCGACTGCTGTGTAAAGTCTATTCCATCACATCCCAATGGTTCTCAAAGGAGATAAGGTCTGGATATGTGGTGTGTGCTGTGGTGACCAATCCATGTCATGCTCCCTGAACCACTCTTTCATAATCTGAGCCTGATGAAGAAAACTAACCCACTATTATTCAGACCTGATCATTCAGTATATTCAGGTAGTCCTTGATGTCATTTTATGGACATACATAACGT
>JAPQRQ010000006.1:27215111-27229497 GCA_037367365.1 Apogon talboti | reverse complement strand
GATGGCAGTGTTTCCACGGTAACTACAGAGCCTCTGAACGTCCAAATGGGTCATATCTGATGACCATGAAAAGATGATAACCTACATTTTACACCAATTATTTACATGTATTGACAAGATTAGTGGATCAACAGGTATTAAACTTTTTATATCAGAAAAGGATTTTGGTCACCAGTGGGAGTTTGGGTCTTTATAGGTTAATTTCTTGATTCTAAATATACTCAATATGTGTATATCTGTTCACCACAGCAAGCACAGAGGGCTGATGAGGCCCTTCTTCAATTTCCAGAACGACTCAAACACATCGAAGCTGCAGCGAGGTAACCATCGTTAATTCTCAGTCAGTGTCTTTTTGCCATCTTTTCATTTGCTGTACCACCACAATTGATCTTTTCCCACACGGTTTCAGAGTAAATAAAGACGAAATTGAGGCAGAATTTCAAAGACAGGTAAAGAAAGTAGAAGATGCCAAAAAAGACTCTTTGAAACAGGACGACCTAAAGACACAGATGGAGGATTTTCTAAAGGTGAGGAAGCCTTCTGCTGTTCCATCTCAGCCTGGTTTGTGTTGATGTTTGTTTTGAACGTTTGTTTCCTAATGTTCTGATTCTGGCTCCGTTTAGGAGGCCGAGGTCTGCTTGACAGAGGTTGAAACTGATCTTCTAGAGCTGCACTCAGTCAGTGATGCTGTGGCTGAGTACTTCTGTGAAAACCCAGAGAAGTTCAAGCTGGAGGAGTGTTGCTCCATTTTCAGCTCCTTCTGTGAGAAGTTTAAGCGAGCGATACAGGTAGAGTAAAGGCATGACCTGCATGTTTTCTCGAACTGGGTTGTAATACGCTTCTTGAGTCATGAATTGTGTGATTTTCTGCAGGAAAACAAGGCTCGAGAGATGGCAGAGGTGAAGCGAAGACACGCTGAGAGATTGCAGAATGCTGCCAAGCGCAGATCCACCGCCACGTGTTCTAGCAGAGACAAAGAAATGGAGGGTATTGCATTAGAGTCTATTCTACAGAACTTTGTCACCAGACGGGGTTCCAGGAGGAGGCTTGGAAGGCCCTCGTCGACTCAAGGGAGCCCACCAGGTGGCACCCCCAACAACGGGAGCCTGGTAGAAATTACCTCCCAGGCGAACCTCCCCAGCGGCAGTCAAAGTCACGGAGGCTCTTTGAGGGCGAGGGAGTTGGTAATGAAAGAATGGAATTCAGCCGTTGAACTCACCAACAGCTCCACCCCAGAGAAAACCCAGAACAATAATGAGGACACTAATGCAGTAGCTAGTGTTCTACATGAAGAGGAGATGAAACCTCCTAGAAAAGAGGATTTTAATGGATTTACACCCCCAGCCAACAGGACCTCTAGCATTTCCTCTACAGGCAGAGTTTTGTCAGCCACTGAGGATATCGAGGAGGACGTGAAGGATAATAATGAGGAAGAGGCACAGAAGTTGCGTGAAGCATCTAAAAAGGTTTTCCGTTTCCAGAACAGCCGTAGCAGTGCCTCATCTGTGGACCAATCTCTGGAAAACCAGAAATCTCCTAATGCGAGTCGATCTGTTCGTCGTCAGCACACCTTTGACGAGGAGACGCAGAGGTACCCTGGGGACCCAACCAATGAGGACTTGGTTAGATTTTTACTCAGTCCTCAGTCTCCCTCAAAACGCAACCTCGGTCGCCGCCATACTCTACCTACTAAGGTTCCTAAAACTGAGGAGGAGGAAGGTAAAGTATGGGATCTATCTCCAATCAGAACTCCTAAAACTGCAACAGGTGGCACAGGGACGATGCTAACGGAGGACGACGGACGCAGTTCCTCAAAACAGGTGTTTGACTTCACTGACATACCTGATCATTTAGCAAAATCAGGTGAACGTGAAGTAAAAACATCACAGAAGAAAATCACTCCCAACATTACCCGTGCTGAAGGTGAGCCCATGGAGCAAAACCAAGCAAGCGCATCTACAGACGCTACGGACAACCGAAGAAACAGTGAAAACATCCCTCCTAAGAGTTCGTGGAATAGGACTGAAACCTCCGGGTTTTTAAACTTTTTTAAACGTTTGGGAGATATGAGCAAATTTTCCAATAACAAGGACCCCGTCCAAAAGGGCACCGGTGTGTAGACCTTGAAAGATTTCCAATATCAGGTCGAGGATAGAGATATAACCAAGGTGTTGGTCTTATTTTACTCATACAAGGTGCCAACATGGTGAAGCTCTCCTGTTTATGTGTAAAGTGATACTGTGGCTGTAAAAGAGACGACTACGAGAATGTTATAAGGATGTGTTTTCTTGTTGAGGAAGGTGTTTTTTTGTAAGTTTGTGCCACTAGATGGCAGCATATGACAATGACATGGCAAACTGAAGGCATGGATGTTGTTTTTCATATGTGCATACCTATGAAAACAAAAGAATGAGGTTCACACTCACTGTGAACAGTTTTATTTTGATATCTATCTCTGCTAATATGCATAGATTATATTTATAAGAAAAACTATTCACATGAGGATTTGAGCATTGTCCTCACACAACTGAGTTAATACTCCTATTGTGTGTAATTTTTATCTGGAGGAAAATGCAGAAAGACATATTTTAGCTGTAGAATGGCAGGATGGAAGTTGGTAGAGGATCTGAGAGATGGGAGGAAATGTCAGTGATAACAGGATGGGTCTGATTGGTATTTTTGATACTTAGATGCTTCTATACTTGGACGCAGTGTTATTACATATCTGATTTTAAAAGGACGATATTGTGTTTTCTGCATCTTTGTGTTTCTCCTTTGTTGGCAGTAAAGCACATCACAGATGCAGGTTACCAACGCTTTCAGGGTCTTACTCAATCCAGCCATTGTTTTGGATCTAAATGGGTCAGTGTTACAAAGGCAGCTTGTATCTGGGCTGCACCATGGACAGTTGGTAGCAAAGTGATCTCAAATTAACTTGAGAAGAACTTAGTGTGGTAGAACAGTCAGTGCCTGGTTGCCTATTATAATGGAAAGTACCAGGTTTCCAGTGCTTGCTCCTGCAATAATGACGGGCTACAAACCTGAAGCAGAAACAGGGCGCTCAGCTACTGCTTCGACTTAGTAGCGACTTTAATTGATGGACCATGTCCTGTTGTACGACTGAGATATTCCAAGTAAAATCATCCAGTTAGCAATTATCTATATATAAAAAGTAGAAACAATTTATTAATGTGACTTTTTTTTAGGTCTTTCTGTGACCAATAATTAATGGGACTGATGGATGGATTGGTAAATATTAGAAGTGCTGTACAGTTAAATAATTCACATGTAGAATATTTATAACATTAACATGTATTATATGGATTATGGACAAAAATGTCTGAGTCAAAAAATTGTTGAATGTTCTTGTCCGTAATCATTTTGACAGGGCAGGCTTGTGTTAAGACATGATGTATAAAAACTCAAAACTGCTATTTGTATTTTAATTACAAATTACATTAGCATGCAGCATAGCCATGTAACTGCCTCTTTTGTTTGACAATAAAAGAGGAAATCTAAAAGGAATGAGGCGCTTTTCTTATTTGTGTTCCAGAATGAGTAAAAAATCATTCAGACATAACATTATTATAACCACAGCTATGCATACATACTGTTATATGAATATACCATGTTATTTTTCAAAGTATCAATTAACTTATGGATAATTAATGCATTATTAATGAAGCGAATTAATGTTCAATTGAAAATTTCATCTTTACCCACTGCAACATGTTTGTTTCAATGCATGAGTATATGTAGGTAGTTATATATGTATTTATATATATAGTTAGATATGTAGTTTTTTAATGTTGCTAACTGTTCAGACAGTGTCACTCTTGGCAGTTACAGTATGTACTGTATGACCTGCACACTGCTGCTGCTGCTGCTGCTGCTGTGAGACTGCAGCAGCCATCTTGACTTAACTACGATGGAAGCAGTCTCCATGGCAACTCCACATTGCAGAATAAACCCAGAGATGACTGTGTTTGCCCCACACCCCAAACCCCACCCCCAACAAACACCCTGCCGCACCAGCACATTCAACCACATTACAATACAGTGGCGTGCGTTCGTGCCTTCCTCCCTTTCATTAGCATCTGCCCAGTGCATCTTTACATCCATCCCCCACTCTGTTACAAGTTATGTACCCAGCTCGCATTCTCCTTCTACAAATACCCCTTTTTTTAGACTCTTAAGCGGCAATTTCCCCTCTAAAGTGCTATTACACATTCCTGACTCATCAAGTGCTCTGACCCCAATCCTGATTCCACCATCCTACTCCCCTCATTTGATTATATCCCCCACACCCGGACAACAGGGGCTCCCTGGCTGCGCATTCCCATTTCTCTCCCCTCCCCTGAACCCTCTCATTCCCCTCCCATCATACATGCAACATAGTAATTAACAATTTTCTGTTTACACTTAAGAATGCAAACATTATGGCCTCATGAATCAAGCTTTGGTAAGACATAACATGTATTTTACACCAGTAAAACACTGCAGGTTTGGGAGTTTCTGCCTAAATGTTCCAATTATTCTTTGTTTGTTTGTTTATTTGCAAAAACAACAACATGAGCATACTAACAATAGTCACATCTGAAAGGGAAAAAGAAAAAGCCTATGCTTGTATGACCCTACCCCCACTCAAATTATAGTAATTAATATAATTTATTACCACTATTGCTATAATTATTTTTTTATCTTTACACCCGTTATTGTTTACAAGGCAATAATTCACTTTAAATTTACTGAACTGCATCCTTTGTCCTTTTAAGGGAACTAGGCGGTATCAACAGAAAGCCAAACCCCTTTGCACCAGACACTCACTGTACCCCTCAGTCACTTCTTCAGATTTCCACTCTCTCACATATCCCCACCCCCCTCCATATGCTATTGGATTTTCTAGCTCCTCCCATGCAACCATCTGACCAATGCTGCCTGTAAACCACTCCCCTAATCTCCTCCTTTCCCTTCTCCTCTTCCTTACTGTCCCCTTCTTCTCCCAGACAGACCCTGCCCTTTCCTTTCAGTCTCCCGGTCTGCGTGGATTCTGTGGTGGAAGATAGAGACACTGACAATGGGAAGCTTTCTCTACAGCCTGCAATGCTGACACTCCACTCCCTTTTACTGGGAATTCATGTGAGTACATTCTAGGCGTTAACTCCTTGAAGGCAAGCTATTGTGTTTCTGCTGTCTCATTTTGTTTGCACCGTTATATGGAGTCCTAAACAATATAATGACTGTAATAGGAGCAGATGAATAATTGATGGCTCCATCCCATCCAGCATCTGTGCATTTGTAAATCACAGTGGGGTTGTATCCATTACTATGATGTCCACTCTTGACATGATTTGCATTCAACAGACATGGAAATCAGAATATACAAAGCTTTTATTTTAGCCTTATTTAAAAGCAACTGTTTTGTGTTCAACTCTAAACTGCTCTAATTCTATGTGGCTTCCTCAACCAGCCCACACACTTCTCCATTTTAGCTCCTAGGCGGCCCTGCCTGCCAGCTTTGTAGCAGGTGGGCATCTCTGCTGCAGTCTGAGGGCTGGGTTCTATAATCAAGCATACATGCTCTTTTGTTTAGAGGATTAGTGAGCTTTAATGTGCTTTCTGAATCTGAATGTGTATGCTATAAGCTGCTGGGGAGCTATGTGACACACATGTGAATCAGCGTGTTGTGTGCTTATGTCACTGTGTGACTCCTAGTGTGGCATTGTGATGCAGCAACAGCCAATGCATCATTTTCCCCACTCTTGGCTGCATGAGAGCAGACGGTTCAGTAATTCCTTATTGATTGGTCTTTTGTTCTTCAGGATGGCTTGTTTTTTTTATGTGCAAATCTCTAAATTCACATGTTTGATCAGTGGGGCTGGTCTGACTGTTGGCTTTCTGCACTGGTTCACAGAGAGGTTGCAGACAGTCCTGGATGCGGTGCCTAAGGGCTACATGTGTACCTCTGAGATTCAGAGTTGCATTCATTATGTTTTCATTAGTTTGGTACACTCTCATTATGCCAGTATTCAGGAAGAGAGAGCTAACGGCTTATATAGGGGAATATCTTGCCACTGTGCATTTCAGAATACAAGGAATTGTTCCATGTATGTTTATAAATCTTGAACTGATGGCCAAGAATTTCCCTTGAACACTAGAGTTAAACTGTAGCTTGGAAGAAACTCGATACAACCTTTGCATACTACCCTGATCAACAGCAGACATGTGGGAGTGAGAAAGATACAACTCAACTCCAATGCTCTCTGCAGCTACCATAAACAGAATAGTTTCAGTGTTCAGTGATTCAAAGGCCTTGTCTGTATATTATATCAACCTAATGAAAATGAGGTTTATGACAGACTGTAGCTTTTTTCATAACCTGTGTGTTAAAGGTAGATGGAGCAAGCAAAATATAACTGCAATATCAATCGCTGATATATATATTTTTTTAAACAATTTTTATTCTATTACAGCGTTATAATTGTTCCCAGATTTGACCCTTTTCGTTAGCTTCAGCACCTGGTTCAGTGCATCACACTTTTACAATCTCACACAAGTACATTTAATAAAGATGCAGTTACTGCTTTACACGATCATGATGATGCCCATAATAGGCTGTGGATCACTGTTTTTAATCAAAAAATACCCAAATGCTATTCTAATTTTTGGCAAATAATATAGACCAAGTATGTTTGAAGAGTTAGCAATGTTTGGTTAAGTGTAAACTACCTGATGCAGTGACTACAGAGAAGACAAGCCTCTATCCATTTAAAGGCTCATATTTATGCCTTCAGAGGTTTGGCAGAACAAGGCGCTAATGAACACAAGGTAACCTGAACTGGAGACTCAGTACCTTTTGTCGCAAGTCCTGAACATTACATTGTTTACAAGTTAGAACAAATTCCTCATAGTCCACACGACACTTTCACTCACATCAACTACCTAAAATTAGGAGAGTTTTCAGGGGAAGTATGTGAATATCTGACTCATCTTATGACACACCACAACCAGTGTGTTGCTCTTACTGCAGGTGGATAAGGGTCGCAGCCAGGGGTCTGTGTTCAGGCATGGATTGACCTTTAACAAAATCTGCAGTGCATGTTGTGCCTGCAGACACTCTGCCTGCATGCCGCATTGTTTTCTGCCAGCCTTTGTGAATGTGGACTCACAGGGAGAAAGACAGATGTCTCTTCAACCCTCTTGTTGTGTCTGTTGATTAAAAACACCACTTAAGACTGACTGCATGTGATGTGATTTAGTCACCTCTCTCAGATCCTATCAATCTATTGTGTGCACATGATCAAGATAATAAACACTGAGGATATTAATTGTTTGATGTAGAGTAATTAATTACACCACAATAAGCACATTTCTGCAGTTTATCTTACCAATGCACACAACGTTAACACAGTTAATTTAGCATTTGTTTAAAATGCCAATGTATTCTTATGTACTCACACTCATAATATCACAATATACATAATACAGAAGCACATGAACTGAGCCTACCCATTGGATAAAGTGAGCTCCATTTAAAATTGCACGATGGAAGGAACAGCAGATATTCAGATACTGTATAGATCTATACGTCATGTCCACAGAATTTTTTTTATTTACAGTGTGCTAAGTTCTTTGTCCTCAGGCAGAAACTGATGCATTGAGACAGATTCCTTCATCTGATGCAATGAACTGTAAGGAGAGCTTGTTAGTTTGAGAAGCAGAGATTTTTGTGTTGTACGAATAATGACTGATGAGTCATCACAAAGCTAGGTGCCCTTACTGGCCCCACCACGTCCCCTTTCCTTCTCCAAAACATCCCTCAGACTGCAGCAGAGATGTCACAGGTATTTTTAGATATCAGATTCTGTGGATGTCTCATTCTCAGGTTTACATTTGTTCAGTTATTATAAACATCACGTGGGTTCTTTGGGTTGTTTTTGTCAGAACTGTGGTTAGGCTACGTTCAGACAGCAGGTCTTAATGCACTATTTAGATTTTTTGGTGAAATCCTATTTTTTTGTGTGCTCGTTCATATTACACGTTACACGTGCGACTTCTATCAGTTTTGAGTATGAACTGAATGCAACTCTGAAGTGACCCACATGTGCAAAAGAGGTCCTGACATAATATGTGGCCTTGCAGGCACGCACCGTGTTTACAGAAGTAAATATGTTTTTCCCGCCGCTCGTGAAATTGCAAAGCACAGGATGGTAGGGGAAGTACCGCCTTTCTTACATCTGATTGGCTAGAAAGTTCTCCGATTGCCTACTTGATCTGGCAATTAACTCACATCACATCTATCCATCTATCTAAATTTAATATCAAATTCAAAGTTCCCACATTATTGAATACGAAACCCACCATGATCAAAAATAGCGCCTTAATCTCATTATTCAAATCCAGACTCAAATTCTGTTTGGTAAGGAAGTAATACTACATTTCATACCACTATGCTGTTAATTTGAAACATTTTTCATGATTGTGCAGATGAAATCCTATATGAAGATGTGTATATATGGTATGTTACTGTGGAGATAAGAGTATGTGTGCACAGCTAGTGTATGCATGCATGTATGTAAAGAGCATATGTAGGGTGTATGCTTGCATTTGTATACCCATGTGTATATACAATATATTTACACTGGCATTTTCAGTTGAATGTCCTCTCAGCTAGCAGGTCTGTTTCCGCACATGAAATTTGACACCATGGCAATGTGGCTCTTTTATTTATCTGTTGCTAGGTAACCCACTTCAATGATGATTCTATGATATTGTACTCCAAGATTAATAATATCTCCCAAAATATTGGCCCAATCAACTTGTCGTTTTCGCTAGTCTCTTCCTTGACCAAAAATACCTAAGTCTGCTATTCATAAGTCTTTATTTATAAGTCCTGATTGTTTTTGGGTTTTTTTAAATTTATTTAACCTTTATCTAACCAGATAAAACCCATTAAGATCAGGATCTCTTTCACAAGGATGACCTGGCCAAGACGTCAGCAGCACGTCACAAGACCAGTTACAAGGAAGTGACAGTATAGATTAAGAACATACAATTTTAGAGGTGCACTAGTGTTTTCAACAACAAGTGCAGGAGCTATAACACAACAACAAACAATAATTTAAAATTTAAAACACAGGCACTGTCCAACAGCCTCATGCTGTCTGTCCCTCAGGATAGAACGGAAGGCTCCAAGTGGAATAACTTCAAAGAGTTTCAGTTCAGTCTGTAGAGTATTCCATGCCGAGAGGGCAGCAAAGCTGAAAGTTCTTTTTCCAAATTCAGTCCTTACCCAAGGAACAGATAAATCGAGTGCAGTGCAAGTACACAAGGCATAGCAGCTGCTTGTTTTCTGCAATAAAGTGCACAGATAAGGAGGAATCAAGCTTAAAAGAGCCTTATAAATTAGGGTCAGCCAATGTGCATATCTGCATGCACTCAGAGAAGGCAAGTTGGACTTCAAATATAATTCACAGTGGTGGGTGAGACGACTGCAGCCAGTGACAAATCTAAGTGCCAAATGAAAATCAGTATCCATGGACTGGAGACATTCGGATGACGCACTCAAATAAAGCACGTCCCCATAGTCGAGAATGGGCAAGAAGGTCGCTGTCACTAATTTCTTTCTGACCCTGAGAGAAGCAGGTTTTGTTTCTGAAAAAGAACTCAAGCTTCACCCAAAGTTTAGTGACCAGATTATGACCAGAGATTGTTTATATAAATTGAAAATAAAATGGGTCCCACAACTGAACCTTGAGGCACCCCTTTGGTCTGTAGTTGTTTACATTTGTGGGTTCACCCCCCTTTTAACAGGGAGAGAACAAAGGTCGACTTCCAGATTTTAGGAATTTTGTTGCTGATAAGACTCAGGGTAAAAATATGTGAGAGGCTCAGCAATAAAATCAGCAGCCAACTTTAGGAAAAGGGGTTCAATTTGATCAGGTCCTGCCGCTTTACTTGTGTCCAGCCTCTTTAGTGCATTGTTCACCTCAGAGAGCTACTGACGTAAACTCAAACGGACAAGTGATGGGTCCACTCACAGCCTGTGGAGTCAAAGGTGTGTTACACTGACCAGACCAGCATTTGTCAGTTCAGGGTTTAGCGACTCAAAACAAGGATCCAGCAGAAATAAAATTATCATTAAAACAATTTAGTATAGCTGTCTTATCATGCAGTGTACCAGATTTAGGAATTAAAGAACTTGGCAAGTCATTAGTTGTCACATGATCTGAAGAAGATTTTATGACTTGCCAACATTTTTTGGGGTCATTTATGTTTTTTATGGATTCATTCAAGTAAAAGTCCGACTTAGCACTCTTAATAAGGGAAGTACATTTATTTCTAAGTCGGCGAAAGCTGAGCCAGTCTACCTCTGTCTTTGTTTTCTGAGCCCTGGCCCAACAATGAGGAGGTTTCCAATTTCAGAGGAAAACCAGGGATTATTTCAGCCCTTCACTCAAAATTTTTGAAAAGGTGCATGTTTATTGACTATTCGACAGAATTCATCATAAAAGTATTCCAGAGCCAACTCTACATCATCAAATAGCTCAACTCTACTCCACTCAAAGGCAGCTATGTCATACATAAAAGCAGAGATGCAAAAGTTTTTAACATCTCTTTGGCATATAACCTTGGAAGCTTGGAGTTTCTTATAGCTGCAATGGTACAATGATTACTCAGGTCTTTGGCAAACACACCTGTATCTGTGTACTTGTGGGGAGTGTTTGTTAAGATAAGGTCAAGTAAGGAAGATTTTGATTGGTTTTTAGTATTGGGCCAAGTTGAGGCATTGATCAGCTGAGTTAAATTTAGTGAGTCACTGACAACTTTAAGATTATCAGACGATGCAGTCAACCAGTCAAGATTTAAATCACCCACCAAAAGAAGCTCACTGGAATAAAACCCAGTCACACAAGATGCAAGAGAGGCGAGGGCTTCGGGGGAGGCAGAGGGAGGTCTATTACACCTATAACTGTGAGAGATTGGCCATGGGAGAATTCAAGCTTCAGGGCAAGAAGTTCAAATTGTTTGGTGATGCAGAGGGAGGATAACAGTGTAACATGAAATTTGTTTTTTATATATATATAGCAGTTGGAAGGCCAAGCTGAAGCTAGCAGAGGTCCAGGCAAGCTGAAGCTAGCAGAGGTCCAGGCTGTAGCAGTTGGAAGGCCAAGCTGAAGCTAGCAGAGGTCCAGGCTGTAGCTGGTGGAAGGCCAGTAAATTTCAAAATCCATAAAAGAAGAAAGCTCGGGAAGCTCCTCATGGAAGGATTTGAGAGTAAGCCTTCCTTAGTCAACTGTTTAGCTTAAAAATAAAAAAACAAATAAGACCCACTAAAACAGATGCAAATTCAGAGCACATTGATAAGCAGACAAACAA
This sequence comes from Apogon talboti, assembly GCA_037367365.1. Lineage (NCBI taxonomy): Eukaryota > Metazoa > Chordata > Actinopteri > Kurtiformes > Apogonidae > Apogon > Apogon talboti. Next base: position 27,218,118 of record JAPQRQ010000006.1, on the reverse strand, counting down.
AGGACAATGCTGGCAGCCATCTTTGATTACTACCAGCACTGGTTTGTTTTCACAGTAATAAAATATTGTGTATTTATTCTGTATACTTGTGATTTTTAAGGCCTACATGTGAATCCAAAGACAAATTTCCACATCTGTGGACAATAACGTGATTATTATTATCACTATGCTTTACTCATGCAGGACAGTGACATATTTTATGTCCAGCTTGTTGAGACTGAAACATAAAGAAGCACACGGACAACAGGGTTTTGAAGTTGCCTTTCCAGCCAATCAGAAGCAAGAAAGGCGGTACCTTCACCTACCATCTTATGTTTCGCAAATTCGCCCGCCGCTCCTCCTCCTGGGATGTAGAATTGAGACGTTTGTCGCATTTCCATGACGTAAAGGTCGGATAAACACGACCTGGCCGTTCAGACCGAAGTCGCATTACACAATATTGGATATGTATCGGATTTAGGACCTCATATGAAAGTGGCCTGGGTCAGATTTGAAAAAAATCAGATTTGTGCTGTTCAAACTGTCTTTAACAGATTGGATACAGGTCACATATGGGCAAAAAAATCAGATTGTGGCCACATTTGCCTGCAGTCTGAACGCAGCCTTAGATCCTGAATTAGATCTAATCAGTTATGAGAGTACATCCAGAATATGTATATGCATCATTTACACTAATGCAGAATATCTTAGAATGATTTCCTGTGGTGAGATTTACCCACAGTAAGGTACCTCCTGTGTGTTTGTCATGCTTAATTGTATCTTATGTTATTGCTTTAACTACACAGACATTAGTTCATTACACTTCACATACTCCTTTAAAACATAATATATGTCACGTGTAATTTTTAGTTTAGTCAGGATAGAGCAAGTGAACCTCCGAACAATTGCTGAATGATGACACATGCACAGGGACACAACAGATGTGGATGGAAATATAAACTACTGTCTATTTTTAGCACAATCTTGACAGCACATCATTGAGGGCCAACACTTCCTAGTTGAGGTTATTCAGGCTTTTGTCTATGTTTACCAGCCCATCAAATTGGCTCCTGAAATAAACGCTTAGAAGACTGAAGTCGTTTAATGTGGAGTCCTTTCAGCTTTAAAAAGACAGTAGTCATAATCAAGAATAACAGAAAAAGGGGACTGAAATGCTGTTATACAAGCAAGTACAAAAGCAGTGACTGAAAAACAGACTCACAATACTGGACGCAGTTCAAGGAATTGATGCTCGCCTCTTATTCAAACAAAGTAAGAGGGAAGGAAGAGAAAAATACTTTTATGGGCATAGAAGTGCAAACATCCTGGAGTTCTGAATAGTCATATCTGTGGAATGGTATTAACAGTGTATGAATACCAGCCAGTTTTGTACTCTTTCAAACTTTGGTGAAATTATATAGCTTCAAAAGGTAAAGTAAAGTAGGGAATGTACTTAACAAGTGGATGTGTCATTACTTTTGTTTTATAGGAGGCAGACAATCTTTAGAGAGCTGATGTTCAGACAACTGTCTACTGCAAAAACAAACGCAAGGCAACTGTTGTGGAAGAGGTGAAAGGCAGGCCATGGCTTCCTGCCCTCGTGCAGCAGAAGGAATCCAAGCAGATTAAACGCAAAGCAATGTTTTCTCTGACTGTCAGCTCATGTTGCTGGAATCCAATTAAATTATTTATATAAACTGTCCCTGCTTTCAGGAGAACCTTGTTTAGCACACAAAACACATGGCTCACCTCTAGCATGGAGTTCTTACAAAACGCTTGTCTGTAGGTGAGTAATGGCCGCCGTCGCCACTAGGTCAAGTTTACGCGTCATGTGTTTTAAGTCAGATTTGAGGTGACTTGGCACGGTGGCGTCATCAGTCTGGGAGACGCGGTAATCCAGATGGCAGACGGGGCCTGACCCTGCAGGAGGACATTAAGCCACTTAAGGATAAATCAGTGTGAGAGTGACAAATGTGCTGTACAGTCAAATTCATATTCTGTAGCTTTTTAAGCAGGTGCCTACTTTGACAGATACAACGAAAAAACATCGTTGTACACCGAGCTGGACAATACGTCATCTGTGCGAAGTGCTGATCGTACAAGTTCCTCTGATGAAGCTTTGAAGAGGGTATTCAGTCACATGCTGTCTGCAACATGCCAGTATAATGGAGATTTAGGCCTCTAGTCTGTTCTCTAAGCAAGGCTGGTATTTATTCAAGAGCTGTTCATAATGTTTAAAGTAACGCTGTTGTTTGTAATAGGTGAAGTTTTTAGATTTCTGCGCAATATGGATTTGTTTTAAAGTTCCATATTAAAACCATCTGAAGTATTTATAGATGTTTTGCTCATATTCTATAGCCTAGAATTTCTCAGCTTTTCTTAGATGCATCACTGCAAAAACAGCCTGCACAAAAATAAGAAAATGAAACTCATTATCGGATTAAAATGTCTTATTTCATGTAAAATTATCTGCCACTACAGTAAGAAAATTGCACTTAAGTTTTCTTAAAATAAGACAGTATTATGTAAGGATTATGCATGCTAAAATCTTATTTTAAGCAGAATATACTTGTTTCAAGTCTTCATAGTAAGATTTTTTTAAAGATATGACGACTCAATAGATATGCAAAACTGCATAAACAAGTAAAAATTTCATGAGAGCAAACAATTAGTGTCTGCCATATACATCGCCCCAACAATGTAGCTTGTTTTGCTTAAAATTAGTTGTAATATCCAAGTGGGGTAGTTCAAGATGAACATTCTTGGAACAAGTCAAATAATCTTCAAGATTAAGTCTGAATATAAGTAAATACATTTTTAAAAAAAAGATCTTTCAAGATGATTATTCAAAATTCAAGTCAGTTTATCTAAGTCAGATATTCATTTTTTGCAGTGTGCTCACAACCCATAGCTGCAGTCACAGACAAACTGTTTTTAAAAGAACAGTCTCCTTTCTGTGGTAAAGCAAGTGGGAGGAACTGAGCTGTAGAGGGTTGCCGAGGGAAAACAGACAGACAGGGAGGAAGGG